>JAADVB010000249.1:0-25529 GCA_023334545.1 Salisapilia sapeloensis | reverse complement strand
GACTTAACAATCGCTGATAGATCTGGGTGATCAAGTGGCTCTACACGATACTCATCGCATACTGCTAATTGACCCCAAACTTTACCAGAAATAGTTGATAATTCCTTGATAATTTCGTATTTTTAACTGATGTAACATTTTTTTTCATTTATGCTCGAAATTATGTAACATTTCTTTTAGTTTCTCGAATTGTGTAACATTTTTTAATTTAAATTTGAAAATGTAACATTCTTTTTATTCCCCCTAAACTCTTTGTCAAAAAAGCGACCTTCGGAGATCACAGACTCCACATAACTTCAATAACGGTAAAGCACCGAGCGGTCACTAGTTTTGAACTTTGGCTCCTTCCGCAAGGCCTTACTCTGAAAAAGTTAATTCCACTCCCACTTTAATAAGTTGAATAGTGTCTGACTTCAAAAAGACCCTCAAAACAAGTTGTAATTGTATCTGTCTTCAACTCTTAACTCCTGATCAACCAGTCGCCGTACATCTACTCACTTCTTATAAAAGGGTTTCCTTCAATCGTACAGCAACGACCGCCATTGCCAATGCACGATGCTATTGACAAAGTCCGAAATCACTCGCCGTTGGGCAGGAGTGAACTTCTGATCCAAAGGCTCTTCTCGGCGGCACACCTCGATAATGATCTTCCCGTTAGATAGCTGTATGTGCAAAATTAAGTCGAATGTGTTAGGGCACAACAACAGTAGATGAACCTCATCGCCGAATTGATACTCTCGCAGCTGGTCTGAGTACAGGTCTCGCAGCTGCATTGCTAGTTCATCCCAGCTCACATCCTCCAGCGTCAGCATTTCACCCAACATCGGGTCAATCGCTGCCAGACTACTGCACTCGGAAAGCTTCAGACACTGCTCCAGCTGCTGCTGACCGATGTGAACACTGAACTGAGAAGGCTTTAAACCAAGCGATTCAGCAACACGCACACCAGTGCCTTCTACATCGTCATACAGCAGTCGTGACCATAGTAAGTCGCGTTCATAGTGCTCTGCAGCTGCGCGGAACAGTTCCGTGACGAATGAGCGAGCTTCCTGGATGGCGCGCTCCATTGGGATGACTCCAGTCTGGGCACTATTTAGCGACAATGGTGCACAGCGTAGGAGGAGCAACTGCAATTGGTCTACCACAGTCTGGTTCTGTGTCGTGATCACGAGCGAATAGCCTACACCAGAGCGAGGTAGGGACCTCGTCGGAGATGAGCCATAGATGGACTGTCGGTTGTAAAAGCTCCCTGAAGTCGACTGACAGACGACAGCATCAGGAGATCCAAATTGAAGGAGATCCATCACTTCGTATCGACCGGCATGGCACGCCACGTAGCGAAGCAAGTGATGGAGCGGAATCTTTTCTTCGCTGGATTGCAGCAGAATGGGCTCAAGGACAATTTCCGCCGACCGAATGCTACAGTCTTGTGGCAGAGACGCTCGTCGCTGAGGTTTCTGTCCAGCGCTCACGTTGACGGAAGGCGGCGTAGGAAAGAGTTCAAGGAAGTACTGCAGGCCTTTGACCAAGTTCTGATAGCTCCCACTCTCCGATTTAAACCTGGACGGAGATGCTGCTGGCAGCTTCCGCTCATTGTGGTCGTCCGTCGCCCACGTCGTGAGACTTCGCTGGAAAGAGCGAACACAAAAGCCATACACCCATGCGCTGGCTTGCAAGTGCGCTCGTAGCCACGCAGACGCCACTGCGACGAGGTCACCAGTCAGTGGGTGATCCTTTCCAATCAGACTGCTCTGAGTGTTCGATGACAGGCGAGCCTGGTAACCATTTGCATGCTGCTCCAAGTCACGCTTCGTCACGAGCACACCCTCGAGGCCAACTCCGTGATGGTCACAAGTCACTTCGAGCAAAAGCACAGGCGTTTCATGCCCATTTCCTAGACTGGCCGTCCGACGATGACTAGACTGTCTCCGAGTGTTCGTTCCGCTGCGACCAGGAACACCAGCAAAGTAAAAGTACTCAGTGAACGCCTGTGAATCGTTGGCGATGGCACCTACATCCGACAATGTGCTGGAGGCAGTACTAGATGGCGCTGGAATGTCAATGGTGGAATTTACGTCGATCAACCCGGCTTCTGATGCGTCCTGACCATCCCTCTGGAGGGTGCGCAGATGCTGGAAGCCGAGCCTCCGCAAATGCCGAGCGTAGTCATGGAAAAACTCATGGGCCAGTTCCATTCGCCGACGGAAGCTGTTTCGCATCGTTTGCTGCTTGAGTGTTTGGAGCTCCTCTCCTTCCAGCTGCGACTGGGACATGCTCCAGATAGTATGCTGCGAGTGCAATCGAGCGACGTAGCCGTCTTTCGGTGAGAGCACAAAGGTCCGCTTGTACGTGACAAGGTTGACGAGGTCCATAGCAGCCTGAAGACGCGTCATTATCTCCTCATTCTGCTCACCCCGTCGAATGGCAGCCGCTTCGGACTCTTCTGTCGGAGCAACTTCGAATCGCTCGACAAAAACAACTCGGAATCGTCGGTGGAGCACAACATGGCCACTCTTCAGCAGTGTCTGGATAATGTCACGAGACACTGGTTCATCGGCACCTTGTGTATTACACGAACTCAGGCGCTGGAAAAGGTAGAGACATATAGAGTGGCTAGTGGACTGAGATTCGTATGCATGCCAGCGACTCTGCAGTCCATCATAAAGAGACTTGAGTGGATCTCTTCCGACAAGCTGCGCGTTGGACAACATGGAACGCAAGACGGATCCCTGGCGCTTGTCTCGGCTATCAACCGTCGACTGCTTTACGACTAGTGCCGAACGCGGACCCCATGCTCGCTCCAAGTGCGTTTTCCACGTCGAAGAAGCCTCGAGTCCATTGTAAGAACTAGACGCGTAGCGCCGATTGGATCTAGAAGCTGGCCGTCGAACGGAAGAGCTGGTTGGAGGCTTAGAAGACAAATCATGCAATGAAACATTCCCTCCAGAGCGCACGGCAGCACCTTTGTCTCCATCTTTCTCGTTCGTGGTCGATGATGTCGAATGTGTGGACGTGGCAGACGTCGGAGGGACATCTGTCGCAGAGGTAGGTGCAGATGCCAGCTTTGGTCCTTTGGGGTTTGCTATCGGAAGATCCCATGGTGCTACACCGTCTGAACAGGTACTAGAAGTCGGCGGACGACTCGTCGGTGGACCGCCAAACTTTCCTGGGGGCAGGCCTCCGCGTGCTCTGGCGCGTGCAGCCAATAGTGCGTTCGAAGCGCCAGCATTAGAACGTAGTTTAGTCTGCGAAGAGCCACTAGTCTTGGTAGGCGAAGCAAGTGGACGATCTCCTCTCGACTTGGACGACCTGACTTCGCCAGAAGAAGCTTGAGTCTCACTAGATACGCTAGAAGGTTCTTTCAAACCACTTTCATTCGTACTGATGCCTTGTAAACTTGCGTTACTCCTCGACCGAGATCGACGGGAGTCATCTGCGTCACTTGCGATCACGTGGGCTTCTCGCAAATACTTTCCAAACGCACTTCCATCAATCAGACGCAGCTGGTGCTGCTTAAGCGCATTCGGCAGGTGACTGTGCGCTTCAATAATGTCGGCAGCCACTTGCCAGAACGGAACAAAGGCGACTGCAGCGTCTTTCGGCAGTGGAAAGGCTCCTTTGCTTATCGTGTTGCCTCCGCCACTAACGTAAAGGTGTCGTGGGTGAACCACTTTTGCCCCAGATGGAGCGGCTGCCCTCGCACCAGTCTTGACCAGAGCCAGACTCCTCGACAAGTTCTCTCGCAGCTGAGACCATGTTAACACGCGAGAAAAGTGTACCAACAGTACCTCTAGGAAAGCATAGCTAGCATTGTATCCGTAGAACGAGATGCCGTCCTTGGAGGAGATATCCAAACAGCAGAAAAAGGATCGGGAGACGCTTTCGTCACGCGGATTCGTCGACAAGGGCTTCCCGGTCTTAGGCTGGTATAGCATGAGCTCGCTTTCGGTGAATTCCTTTAGGTGATGGTGCGTGGTTGAGAAGGATGTGGCTGAATTGCCAAGTACATCGGAGCTGTTTGTTGACATACGAGAGAGGGATAGTCGACTCGTGGCCAGGTCAATTTCAGACAGGTCGGACTGGACCGAGTCAGAGTGTATCAGCTCTGCGCTTAACTCTTTCGGCTCCGAAGTCGCCGGTGCAGAGTGCGTTCGATGTGGCTGCTTGATCTCACCTTCGTTCTGTAGACGAGTGACGATCCGGTAGCAACGATCTCCCACTGTCTGCCCCTCGTGCCTTTGCCACGACGTCAGGTCTTCGATTTTCTCATAATGTCCACTAGTGTTTCGGTAATAAACGTCAGCTTGGAGGTGGTCCGGTGTGCAGGACAGGCCTTGCTGTAGCTGATATACAACCGAGGACATGTCCCAAGTACCAAAGGCACTCGCGTGTAAAAGGCGCGTGACAGAGGCCGAACGCATCTCTGTGGACTTTTTCAAGAGCCCCAGCAGCTCTGGAACTTTGGCTGGCAGGAACGACTGCGAGCCCATCAAAGGCTCAAAGGAGTCTGAGTTTTCCGGAGACTTGGCGTTGTCCTCCAATGTGGTTTCAATCGCATAATCTACGACGGTCTCCTTGACACCAGTGTGGAGGTAGTCCATGAGTCCGTCCGAATTGATACCTCCTCGAACAAAGAGCTCACACCGGACGATGATTGTCGACTGACTAGTCTCCGTCTCTCCTCCAAGTCGACGAATACTAGACAAAACATCATCAAGGTTGCTCAAATCGACTTTAGTTGCATCTGCTGGCGCATCTCCCGTCCGCACCAACAAATCCACGTGCAGCAGGCCTAGTCCCTTGCCGACTAAAGACAGAAATGTCGGCGACAAACGAAGCTCTGGGTTCAAATTGAGGACAAAAGAAGCATGGTCCACCACTTCATCCTGCACTTTGCCACCTGCAGCACCGACGAGTTCGCCCATGGCACCATACATACTATCGCCTCGTCCATCGAATGAGGATACATAGCTAGACGCTGGCTCGTCACCTCTTCCTTCCACGGATTCTTTCCAATTCTTCCACTTGACGTTTACCTCACTGGCGGCATTACTAGCTCTTCTCTGCGCTGGCGTCGCGTTCGTCAAGTGGCGAATGTACGGTGCGATCGATAGCATCTGGCACAAGTAGTATCGGAAGGCACTTGCACGTGTCGCGTCAATCGGGATCTCGTACTCGTATACCTTGGAAGGATTAGCACTCGAGGGGCAGACAAAGGCAACGTCTGACGCTGTCAGTTGGAACTTGGCATTTCGCGCCAAAAGCTTCATCATGATGAGTTGCGTCGCTTCGTCCAACTTTCGCTCCAGCAACCGGCAAAGCTCCAGCGTGATCTCTTCTCCCGCCTTGCAAACACCAAAGACTTCGAGCAGGATACCTGTCATGTCGCTAGAGGCTGTCGATGCGTCATCTAGACTGGACGCCACGCGGATCTTCATGTAAAACACATGGCCGTCACGATCGCGGTACACGAACGTTTGGCGACGGTTGTGCACTTCGAACTGCTCCAGTGCCGAGGTGCAGAGCATATTGAGGGCAATGTTTGGTGCCAATCGTTCATGCAGCTTGAAGAAAGCAGCGTACTGACGATCGCACGCAAACTGACCAGGCCAAAAGAACGGGCCGCTGACGCCATCGTCATCATGGACGTGAGCCAACTTGTCAGGTGATTCACTTCGCTCTGGAGATTGCGGACTGGAGGACTGGTTAGCATCCGGCGGCAACAGATAGCTGTTGCAGCTACGCGTCTCGTGTAGTTGCAAAAGTAACAAATACTGGTTCACTCGCTTGCAAACGTTGGCAATGGACATGTGCAGAGAAGTCAGCGTCTCCAATCGGCTTACTGACGTGCTGTCGTTCTCTGCTTGGTGCAGATGCAGCGTGACATCCCTCGTACCTAGCACCAAGTACGCCCAGAACCGTACTTCAAACGCAGGTTGGCTATCGTCCGCCGCAGCGCCATCAACAGTCGGATGGACGACAAAAAGCACGCCGTCGTTTTCATGCACATGGAGAAACGTTCCTTTTAAGAGCTCTTGGCGGAATAGATCAATCGGATCCAGGAAGCCTTCAAAAGTACCTGGGACGAAGTCCAGTGGGTACTTTGCCTTACTACATGCGGACGACGGAAGGTCTTCAAAGAGCTTTTGGACTAGTCGCGCAATGGATGGCGTAATCTGGTTGGCTCGACGAAGAATGGACAGTATCTGCATACTGCTCCACTCCTTGATCTCCGTTCGCACCTTTGAAATCACTTGGCGCTGGAAGAGCGGAAGAGAGGCAAACAGCTCGGCTTTCGAGGCTTCCGAGTTGGTATAAACGTCATTGCGGTCGAACGGAGCGCCTCGGCGCAGATAGTAGTCATGCGATCGTTCCAAGAGCTGTTCATTCGGCAGCGTCAACGTCACAAGTCGAAGCACAGTGCGAGACGACGGAGACTTTGTGAACCATTCTGCTATTCTCGCCACATCCTTTCCATCGGATTTGATCCGAAGCGCAAGACCGTCATTGCCAGACGACATGGATGACGCCACGGGTGCACTGCCGAGGTTGAACGACTGCGTACGCTTCGCCCGAGGCAAGTCGTGTGGTCGTTGGCCTTCCTCGTTGGCACGATACCGACGACTGCCACGCTCTCGGTATTCAAACCTGAAGAAGAACGGAGCCGAGAACGTCGACGTAGCGACAGCGACCTCCTTGTTAAACTCTGCGTCTTCCACAACCGCAGGGTGGTGGTCCAGCAGCTCTAGCGCTTCGTCAGAGGACGGAGTCGAAGGCTCGTCTGCCATCTCTTGGTGTCGTCCACCAGATCGACGGGATAATCGCCGACGTACCGGCATTGTCTGGGTAGACCGCAACCGTCTCGACTGGTTCTTTACCACTTCTTCGGTGAGCTCATCGGCAGAGTTATCTGAAAACGTTTCATTCGTCTGCGAAATGGACTCAATGTCCTCCGACCCATCTTCCAGCAGCAGGTGCAGGTTGTACTCGTCTTCTGAAAACTCATCCTGGGACGTCGTTGTCTCGGCGCCTGTAAAGTAAAAGTAGTTTGTGTCGGAAACGCGGTGGAAGATCTTGGCCACAATCGCTTCGAGTGACTTGCTCAGCTCTTTCTTCAGAGCGCGTCGGTCACTCGCCGCCACGAACGACAGCTCTGTCCTATTGCTAGCATCCAACTGAAGCATTCGATATAGCAACGTGATGTCGAGGTCGATGGGCACTTCGACGCAGCTTGAAATAGCTTGTGCCAAGTCACTTCGTTGCAATTCTCCACCTTCTCGCAATGCGACGTACACTCCTCTAGTAAAGTTGTGCTCATGCGCTCGCTTGACCTTTCTCTGGAAACGTCTTGAAGTGAGTGACAGCGAGACTTCTTCATCAGTGCTCACAACTTCTGTCCCTTGCATATGCGTCCACCCTAAGCTCTTACTCCGTACGTGCTGTTTGTAGGTTCCTTGGCTACCTACCTCTGCCTCTTCTGGTGATAAGAACAATCGTTGCAGTATCTTGAGCGGCAGATTAGAGTTCTCTTTATCTGCCACCTCCAGAGTCTTGGACGACAACTGGGACGCTGAGCACTCGTAAAAGGCCACTTGAAAAAAGCCAGTCCGAGGAGCCTCTCTCTGCTGTTCTATTAGGACATGGAAGTCGCAACCAAAGGGAGACTGGCGACTCAGTTCATGACAAAATTCTGTGTCTCCTGGAGACGACGACAAGAAAGGAAGAGATGAACTATAGTCGCTGCCGTCCTTTTGATCTCTCGAGCCATGGTGGAAACCCATGCGCCAGGACTTGTAGCCTTCCCGGAAACTGCGTCGCTGTTCGTGCAAGAGCACAATGTCGTCAGCAGACATACCAGCACGAAGGCCAGGCCTGCTGCTGCTGCTACGTGCTCTCGAGTTCCGGTGCAAGTCACCTAGAAACTGGCTGCCGATGGTCGACTTGGCTTGCTCCATGACGCTGGACAGATGACTGCTAGATTCCAACGGACCTTCGTTCGGCCGTTTACGCGTCTGAAGCGTTTCCAGTGAAGGCAAGAACGCCAACACAACAACATCGTCGTCCACTAGCTTTGCAAAGCACTTGCCCTTGTGTATTGTCTGAGAGCTCCGTTTCGACTGGAGAGAAGGCGAGAGACCGTGCCACTTGAGCCACACGGGCATACTGTCCATTTCACTCGTCGCATGCATCTGGGTCTCGTCACCGATTACGTCCGAAACGATTGGATCGTCTCCGACACAATTTCCATCAAAATCGGTCCAACTGACTTCGCAGTCACTCAGTCCACGGAGCGTTTTCTCCAACATAGAGTAAAGATATAAGTTGGCAGGAGATGCCATCGGTTGCTCTTCCTTCTTCTCGCCCACCTCTCCCTCGGCACTATCGTGTTGGAGGTACATGAGGAAGCGCTCCGTCGACCGCCTTGCTGTCCCAAGTAGTCGCGCAGTACTAAAGGGTGGTAAAAGGAGTCCGTTCCTAGCGGCTATCTCTTCTTCCTCCTTCCACGACGCTCCGACCGTGCCCTCAATGTCCTTACTCAGTTGTGACAGCAGTTCAATTCGTTCGCGCAAGTTCATAACACAGTCAAACGTATACAGGCATGACAGGAGGTGGCGGTCACTCCGATACAAGTAGCTCTGGATGAGTCTCAAGAGGTCGTTTTCGCTCAAATACATGTTGCAGCTACCTCCGAGACGCTCATCCTCCTTCTCCATCGACCGCCTCTCTGCTTCCTCAGGGTTGCAGTCTGCTGCAGACGGACAGGCCTCTGCATCCGGATAGTCCGGATGGTAGTCGTGCCGGTACATATCGTCCACCGGGATGTCGTGTCCCACTACGTGCCGAAGACCCCAGTGGAAAGAGTCGCTAGTGTCTGCTTTTGGTGACAGTCGAGCCTTGACGAATCCATGCTGAGGTTCCATCCAAAAGGACGTCATCAAACACGTATCTGACACGCGGCGGAGTGCGTACTGAACCAGAGACGTCTTCAAATGTCCATTCTGGTCTTCCATGAGAAGCTCTCGACCAAAGATAACGCTTCGTGTCCGAGCGTGGCCGTTCGAGTCTTCATCCATGGTCCAGTCGAGGATCCAGAACCCACTTTGGAGTCTAGACTCGTGCAGCCTCCGCATGGCACTAACGAGAGAATCGACGCTCGCAACCTCCCACATCCAGTTCGAGTGCCACATGTAGGCACCAAAGATACTTCGAAGCTGGAGCTCACTGCCTCCACAGCACCACGCGCCTTCCGTCACAGCTGCCTGAACAGGTTGTTCCTGTCGTTCCGATGGCGTTGTATCGAACTGCTGCAGTGTGTAATTCGTCACCAACAATCTATTGATGAGTCGGTCGCTCTGGACGACGGATTTGGACGGAGACGCGTCCATGTCTGGTACGGTCGAGGAAGCTGCCACGGCCTCATTGATGCCTACGACGAGCTTTTCCTTCAGATCCTCCATTTCCTGCTCTCTCGCGGCACCTCCAGTGGCAAAGAACGCAACGTGGATGGCACAGATCGTCTTGTTCTTCACCTCTACACGAATGAAACACAAGGAGGATTTACTGACACCATCCCTTGGCGCAGTAGATGCCGAGCTCTCTTCCAGCAGCTTGCCACTCGATGCGGATCTTCGAGGTCGCCTGCGACTACCAGAGTGAGACCTGTCATGACGCAATACCTTTCTGTCATTCACTGGCGCTAGAAACTTTAAATACAAGTCTTTTGACAACGTCTGAGAGCTCCACTCTGACAGCACAGGGGTGAGCATGTCCATGACTTGGGCGATGCCAAAGGGTGCTTCCAGACTCTGTCCACCGTTACGTCGGTTTGCATTCGTCGCTCTTGTTGTGGACATGGATGAAAAGTTATTGCTGCGGTTGGCCTCGTTGTCATTCGCAGGGCGGTAGAAGGCATCGACGGAGCTCGCGTGGTTCGCGACTGCAAGCAGCTCAAAGCGCTCGACGAAGAACCACCGATGCCACACCACAGGCGTCAGCTCCCCTATGATATTAAATACCGGATGCGATGCCTGGGCTTGAGCTGACAAAGCAGTGCTCGACGCATTCGTCTTGGACGCAAAGGAAAACTGAGCGCTGGCGTCCACCGACGCATTGACGGAAGCGGTGGCAGTCATCAAGTGCAAAAGCACTCGGTCGACGTTCTGGATGCTTCCGATAAAGTCACGAAGAGCCAACGGGGTCCCAGCACCTGTCATGGGCGTCTGGGACTGCGACCTGTAGTACATGGTGTCTTCGTACGCCCGGAGGAAGGCAACGTTGGAGAGGATGTTCATCTTCACATACAAGTCACTCGATGTGAGCTCTTGTCCATTGGGCGTCTGCAACGGATCGGACGCGTTACAAGACACAACGTACTCCACCCAGACGTTCTGCTTCCATTCCAACAAGAAGACAAAGTGCAGGCGATAAGACTCTCCTCCGCCTTCCGAGCCCGAGTCCGAGTCAGCGACGGTAGACGGAGCATGGTACATGGACTCCAACTCGACTTCTCCATCCCGCTGGGTCTCAATCGCATGCAGACGGAAGCCCTCTCGCACTCTTGCCTCAACGATGCGCTCCACATCTGCCTGGATCCTGTACTCATGGACTTTTTCTCGATACATCTCGTAGGGTCGAAGCGGAAGCAGACTGGAACCGTCCGAGGATGGGACACACCAGTCCTCAATCCGAAGCACAGGTTCCGCAATTGTGTGGACGCTGGAGTAACGCACAAAGTATGCCTTTTGGAAAGAAGTCATGTCGTACAATTGCTTATCTTGCTTCGGAACGTCCTCTTCCATCGTGGACGAAAAGCATGCTTGCTGGAGTGCCATAAAGTCAAAGAGTCGCCCGTCAGTTGAGTCTGCGACAAAACGAAGTAGCTCTGGATCAGGAACAAAGCCAAATGCCGATGACGGATCGGCACAAGAGCCACCGACCCGAACGAAGTGGCACTCCATGTCATGTCTGCGTAGCTGCATGAGAAGACTGTCATATGCAGAGGTGCGGAAGAAGTCTAGTACGCCGTCTGAAACCAGGACGACGCTAGGGGCGGCCGTGGCAGGCAGCGAGTGCAGCGCAAACATGGCGTTGTGGAGCATCCAGCCCAAGCTCGAGCGTTCCGGCTCGCCCACTTTTTCATCTTCCTGCACATTCTCAGGCACGCGAGACGACCAGTCATCTTCGAGCCAATGAATACGGTCACGCAGTAGCTGCAATAAGACAGCAACGTTGGCTGGCGTGACGACAAAATCTTGCGTCAACATACAAAGAGACTCTACCCTGGAGCCCTGCGCCATGACCGATAGATGGATCTCTGGGAAGAAGGTAATGTTCCCAATGCACATTGGACGGAGAAGACCTCGAAGATACAGCTCGACAGATTCATAGAGCAAGTCGAGAAACAGTCTTCCGGTGGCAGGGTCGATCGACAAGGACGAGCGAGAGGCGTCTAGGCATATCACACACCTGTATTTGTCGTAGACGACCGATACTTGTGTCGCAGGCGTGATCTGTGTCGTGCTATTCCCATTCTTCCGTTCCTCCTCCTTCCTCGAGTCTTCGCTCTCGGTGGCATCATCGTCATCCCAGACAACTGCTGCCACTCGCATCCCATACCCGAGGTCCATTCCGTCTCCCTTATCGTCTTCGCTCCCTTCGTCGCTGTCATAATTATGCTCGCTGCCGAGCTCTTCGACGAGCTGGTCCAACTCGGCATCCAGCGGCGAGCCCCCATCAGCGTGCAAAAGTCTAGGCAGCAGTTGTCGCAGGTGCCACAGCGCCAGTGTGGCTCTGTTAACGGTTCCAATGTCACTGCTGGCGAGTGCGAGCGCCCGAGCCGCACGCATGTGTATATCGTCCTCGGCGCGACGGCGATGGTAGGATTCGGACCTGATGACGGCTGGTCTAGAAAACTAGTGCGTCGATGACCCTCAAGACGAGTCTATATATCGAGACACTTCCACCTGAGCCGGCAGCAGGAAGAACGCTAGGATGGATCCGAATGATGCGGCGGCCGTACCACCTGCACGTGCGCCTCGACACAGTGAGTCTAGAGCTAGGTTACTCCAGAGAGATGTGGCCGAGGACGTGCAGGCAGTGCGACTGAATATCTTGAACAGCAGCGTCCAAGAGGCTCGAGAAGCTCGGAGCGGACGTTTGATTATGGGCGTCCTGACGCTCGTCAACCTTCCGCAGATCCTAGCAGCCGTCATCATCATGGGAATGTACTGGACAGCCAGCTCTGCTTGTTACCGCATCCAAGTCTGGGTGCTGCTCCACACTGTCCAATTGTCACTGACGCTCGGACTGGAATGGACAGTCTACCTCTTGAACGGCGACGTGAGTGACCGGACGAGTCGTATTCGAGAGCATTACATGGTCTATCTTAGTCAGATGAAGTACGGGCTGGATTTGGCAGGCTTGTTCTGGTTTCTAGTGGGCAACATGTGGGTCATCAGCGACGGCGCGAGGTGCGACGACGGAAGTACCATGTACCACTTGGCCTTGTGGATGATCGTCATCTCCTACGCCAAGATCTTCCTGCCCTGCCTATTGTTATTGGCGCTACTTCCAGTGATCTGCTTCTGCCTTCCGTGTGTCATCCGACTGCTGAGTCGACTGATGGATCCGATGCAAGGCAAAGGCGCGACGCAAGAAGTACTCTTTCCTACTGTATCTTACTCTACCTATTTAACTTATTTCTATATAGGTAATCAACCAACTACCTCTTCGCAAATTCCATGACAACATGTTTGCGTCGGACGACTGCAGCTGCTGCATCTGTTTGAACGAGTACGAGGAAGAGCAGGAGCTGCGCATGCTTCCGTGCCAGCACCACTTCCACAAAGACTGCGTGGACGAATGGCTGCTCGTGAATTCGACCTGCCCTACGTGTCGCAATTCCATCTTTGAGGACGCAGCGGAGGACCGACCTCGGACCCAGGAGGACATGTTGGACGCAGCATAGATCCGCATCAGTACTATTCGTATGTATGGATAATCATGTTTGCCTTTCTTTCCTTTGCGCCTACTCAGACTAGATTCAAGAGTATGGAAGGAGTTGTATTTACGTTCAAAGCATAGCTAGATGAAAAAGAGAAGCAGCGCGTCGGCCAGCGACCCGCCCTTGACTTGCTTTTCCTTCCTGTGCTTGAACAAGAGCTGCGTCTCCCCACGGATTTGGCTCAGCACCTTTTGAACGTCACTGTACGACCGATGTTGGAAGTCTGTGTTTCCAACGCCCATGAGCAGATCGCCCTCGCGCGCGTTCTGCTTCAGTTCTGGATCTTTCACAGTTCTGATGCTCACGCAATAGCCGTTCGTACTCTTCGTCTCCTTCGTAATGTCCTTGAGCTCGAGTCCGACAGGCCTTCCGTCGAATGTGACGGTGTAGAAGCCGTTGCGTCTGGCACTGCTCTTACTTCTCGGTCGCTGAGGCTCCGTCGTCTGACTCTCCGGCTGCTGGCCGACGCGGAAGCTCATCCGCTTGGCAATCGGCTGACGACTGAGCTTATTCGTAAGTCTTCGATGTCGGCTATGGTGTTGTCCACTCATATGACTCCAGTCCGTAATCTTGGACTTGTCCTTCACCTCTTGTCCTCCCTCTTCTTCTCCGCTCGACCCACCCGTCTTTAAGCGACCAAACGCTAGTTTGCACGGTTTTGACATGCTCTTCACCGTTTCGATCACTCTTTCAAAACGCATGACGCTCAGGTCAACCCACACATCGCGACTGGTGTCTTGGATGGCAAGCATAAGATCGCCGACCTGCGGTCCATGAGCAGAGAGCTCTGGAGCAATACGATCCGAATGTACCTTTGTGATGACGGTGTGCAGGGAACAAGGGTCCATCGCCAAAGCGACGCCGAGCGACTGGTCAGGTTGCCACGCGAATGAGTACTTGGTCTCCAGGTGAGTGCTCGTGACGGCATCCGGAGTGGCATTCTCACGAGACAAAAAGGTAAGTGTCAAAGGTGGCGATGCTTTCTGCAGCTCCTCCAGCATTGTTGCAAAGCTCTGCTTCTTGTCCAGCTTCCCGGAAGTACCTTCATGTGGTGATGAGAAGGACAGTAGGATGTCTCCGACGGCAATCGGTGAGTTGAGGATACAAGTCGGGACAGAACTTGGAATTTGCGCTACCACAGGCTTCTGGTCATCGTTGGGCGTGAACTCTAAATCCAGCGCCGGGCCTTCTTGCCACTCAACGTCGTATACGGAGGCCATCTCGAGGTCAACTGGGTCTTAGTGGAAATGCAGCCGAGAGTCGGACTTGTATCGAGTGCTTGCGACCGTTCCTCTCCGATCGGGTATACATTTCAGTAGCCATATTGTAGAAGAAATGTCTATTTCTGCAATGCAAGTTAAACATGTGGATACAATATCAGTTGTCCTCTCGTGCGCCGCTTCACGGTGTATGTGCTCTTCAATGCCAATCCTCTTGAATATCTTTATCCGATATAGTTTGCCTCGTCGGTATATGCTAAGGGCCACTTGGAATTTGGTCTGCACTCCACTAGCGACAAGGCACTTTTCCGATGGTCCTTGTGATGGTCTGCAGTCGCTGAAGTCATTTTCTTCGTCAACGCGCTATGCACGAGTAAATGATATTGCGTACTTGAGTCTTTATGCCTGTCAGGTTATTCATCTATGTGCTAAACTACGGTCCGCTGGGTTATTACTCTACTTACCTATTCATATACGTCGCTCGATTTCCAAACTAGCATGCACGTGATGAGGCTCAACAGTCCTTGTGCTCTGACAGCAGATATGTTTCATATGTCGCAGTACATGCCATCGCAATCATTTTGATATTGAAATCCAAAAAACTGGCATTTATTTTACTTGGATTTACATGCCTGATGTCGACAATTGTTTAGCTAGAGATTGCAGAGCTAAAAGCGAGAAAAATGCGCGCGTATCTTACCTCATGGAAACTTGGGGACAGTGAGGGCAGCAGAAACGTACATCTATCCATATTGACGATCATGTCGCCGTCTCATTAGTTCACAAGTGCTAAATACACTAATATATAATGAAGCAAGATTAGAGTGGAACCTTGGAGCTATTCAACACTTCAAAAGGCGAGCAAAAGAATATCTAAATCGCCTCTGGTGTCACTTCCTCGGCAGTCTAATTTTTCCAAAAATCTCATGTCGTGTAGCGTCCACCTAGGAGACATCAACATCTTACTGATGAACAAAGTCATAACGCTCGAGATATGTCTTTCCCGCCTCGTTCGCATGTCCAACTACTTTAGACTTGACACAAAATGCAAGATAGCAAAAGGAAGGCAGCCGGTCATCTCGCTTTAATTACTCTGGCCATGACAGACAGTCCCATGTCTCGAGATATCAGAAGTTTGCGTCCTTTGCATTCAATTTTGCTCCTTGCTCACCTCCATGGTCTCTTCCTTACGAAAAGTAATGGATCAATGTACAACAAGCCAGACAAAAAAGCTGGAAAAAGTAAGAACTGCTTTGTGATATTCCGAGACAATGAAAGAGGCGTCGTCGAGGCTGAAACGAATCTCGTACCCGCTGATTCTTTTCAAATCTACACGACGCCTTGACGGAACATGGCGTTGGCGACGCGCATAAAGCCCGTGATGTTGACGCCAGCGTTCAGGTTGCCGGTCATGTTGAAGTCTGCGGCCGTGGCGCTCACCGTTTCGAACACACCTTGCATGTACTCTACAAAGTCTCCACATTAGTCCAAGCTAATGCAATACCCACAATTCTCTCACCTTTGATGATGGCGTCCAGCTCTTCTGCAGACAGCTCCGTGTTGCCCAAGTTCTTGGCCGCGAGCGCAACCGATCCGCTGTTGGAAGCCTTGTTGGGCGCATACGCCAGGTCCTGCTGGCGGAACATCTCGATGGCCTGTCCGTTGCACGGCATGTTGGCTCCTTCGAAGACGCCCTGGCATCCGTTCTGGATGAGCTTCTTGGCCACATCCCCCGTGATGTCGTTCTGGATGGCGCATGGGAAGGCGTAGTCGCACGGTGTGTCCCACACACTGCCTTCCTCCGCCGGGTAGTACTGGGCAGATGTGGACGTCATGACGTAGCCTCCCAGACGTGCGTTTCTATCCTCCTTGAGCGACATAATGTCCTTGACGTTGCGCGACGTGAATCCTTCTGGCTCGATCACGTAGCCGAAGTAGTCGCTCATGCCAATGGGAATGGCTCCGTACTCGAGCAGCTTCTCAGCAACGCTGATGGCGACGATACCAGAGCCAGAGATGAGGCACCGCTTCCCCTTCAGCGATTCTCCTCTCGACTGGAGTACTTCATTCGCAAAGTGGACGACGCCGTGGCCAACGACCTGCGGGTAATAGTGAACGCCTCCTGAGATGATCCCTTCCGCACCGGCAGGGTTCAGCTGACGAAGACGCTTATACTGGCCAAACATGTAACCGATTTCTTTGGAGCCAACACCGACACCGGCCGTCGGAGTGTCCGTGTGTGGACCAATGTAGTTGGCCAGCTCGGTCATGTAGCTCTGACAGAAGCGCATGACTTCAGCCTCACTCTTGTCCACGGGGTTAAAGTCAGCGCCACCATGGGCTGCACCGAAGGGTCCTACATGAAGGAGAGCCTTAGTGCTAGTGTATCAACTGATAAATTCGTTGAAATGTACCAGCAAGAGCGTTTCGGAAGACACCTTCAAAGCCGAGGAACTTGGCTGTGCTCAGGTCGTTGCTCGGGTGGAAACGTAGCCCACCTATGAACGGACCGAGAGAGCTGGAGAACTGCACGCGGAAGCCTCGGTTGACGCGCATGTTGCCACTCTCGTCGATCCAAGGCACGCGGAACTACATCAAGTGCCCAAGGAGCAATTGGTCATGTACGTTTCGACATTGTAGAATGTGTTCGGTACCTGGATGACTCGCTCCGGCTCCATGAGGGTCTTCATCACCCACGCATATTTGGGGTAGCGGTCAAAGACAGGTTCGACCGAGTCGAGGAAGAGTCCGACTGCTTCCAAGAAGCTACTCGTTGTAAAAAGATCTGTTAGTACTAGCGGAGGGATGCATGACAAAGTCGCAACGTACTCATCCTATTAAGGTAGATGTTCCATGCAATAGTAGCAGATGAAGAGCGTTAGTGACGGGAAAAGAGCCTACAAGCAAATCCGAAAGATGTTTCGGTGGTACATGCGCACCTGGTTTGGATCCCGACGTTGCGCCTCATCCATTCTACAGCGTACATGAGTTAAATATTTTTAATAAAGCGCTTCAAGCCAGACATACAGCATTTCGGCGGCCTCTTGTCCGTTGCGAAACTTTTTGTCCCCACCGCGTCGGAAGAGGGGGCGATTGCGCCAGTGCTTCTTGCCGTGGGTGGTCCCGTGGACGTCCGACATGAGTGCCGCAGCGTTTTTCCATCGCACTTGGGTGGAGGGTCCGTGCAGCACGGTAGTCAAGACACGTCGGAGGTGCAGCATGGTGGTAAAAAAGATTTGAACGTGAAAGGACCGACTTACGATAGCCCCAAGCACCTCTCTTGCGATTTGTATGCAATCTGTTTGTGCAATCGACAGCTTTTTTATATCGCGGCATTACGATGCGACTTGAACAAGTGCATGTGAAGGTTTTTGACCGATGGTTTGCAAGTCGATCGGAGATATCTAGTACTTGTTAGAGGGACCTGGCACTAGGACTCCATCATCTACTTTTCCTCGGATTTCCATCTTCAAGTAGAAAATTATCGGAAGACGCAGATTAGACAGGAAAACTAAATGCAATGCTAATCTAGAAAAACGCAAGATACGGAGCGAGGATGTCAAGGAGGCTTCCACTCTTCCCGTCACGTTAAGTGGTCCTGACAAGGCTGACATCCAGTCACTACGCTTGTCACCTACATCTTCTACCTGACAAGTATTTGATGGCCACATTACTCGTATTTCTGAAGATATGTCAGTCGGGTTCCACCATTAGAGATGAGATATCAACGAGAAAAAAGAACAAATCCGTATGCGAATCCTTTCTCATCAAATTATGGACCAGTAGACAGACCACGCGTACTCAACAACAAAAGTAAAACTTCAAAAGAAATGGATTTCAAAATTCTGAGTGCGTCGGTACATTTCAAGAAGTGCATTGTCGCGCCAGAGTCCGAAGAAAGTAGAAACAAAGTCAAACGCGCGTCACAAAAGCATTCGATCCTGCTTGGTCTATCGAGGCGTCAATGAAAACGTACTTCTTACAAGAAGTAGGCGGCGACGGCGGCGGTGACCGTGACGGCGGCGGAGGCGGTGGCAGACACAGCAGAGTCCGAGGCAGAGCCAATGACCGAGCCAGATTCAGAGCCAGCGGCTTCCGAGTCCATGCCGCTCGCAGAGCCCATCATGGAGTCCATCGTGGAGCCGGCCTCAGAGGCCATCGACTCCATGGTCTCTTCCATAGAGCCAGCAGCAGATTCGGTGGCGGAAGCGGCGTCGGTGGCCGTGGAGGCAGCAGCAGATTCGGCCGCGCTGGCCGTGGAGGCAGCAGCGGATTCGGCCGCGCTGGCCGTGGAGGCAGCGGTGGATGTAGCGTCCTGGGCGTTAACGGCGGCGAAGGCAAAGGCAGCGAGAAGGGCGAAGACCTGCATGTTGATTGTTGGAGGTAGTTGGGAAAGTAGCTTGGTGGTTTGCTGGAAGATTTTGGAATGAGCTCTTGAGACCGCTTGGCACTTTAGCACGGCGGCAGAGAGTCGGTTCGTCCTTCGTAGGGTTGTGTAGAAAGTAACGCGCATGCGCACATTGATGGTCCGAGGATGTAGGGCAAAACGCGGCTCTAGTGCCGTCCAATCGCGGAGGAGGATCAGACGCGTCGTCCCGTCGAACCTCGCCTCTGTGTCGCTTAGAGGAGGAAAGATCTGCCCCTCGACTCGAACGACAGCTCTAGATCCGATTTTCATGCGAAAAAGACGTGGGCAACTGCAACTAGTAACACGAGCGCTGGGGCATTAATCTCGGATAAGAACAAAAGCAGCGCGGCTGTCGTGGCCACGCAAGGAAGAAAAAAAAAGGTGCTCCATGCCCCGCAGAGACCTCGCGCCGGCCAGGGCTTCAAGCACACATCGTGTCTCACTTGAGTGCAGCATGTATACTGGGACCTGGGACAAGCAGAACCGCACGATTCGCCTTGGAAATGCTGCGACGCTCGTGCCTCCGATCTGCGCGCCGGCCGACGTGCCGGGCGTTATCGACCAGCGACAAAACGCACTTTGGCTTCAAGCAAGTCAACGAGCAGGACAAGCAGCCTCTCGTGGCCGAAGTCTTCCACTCGGTCGCGGACCAATATGACGTCATGAACGACTTTATGAGCGGTGGCATGCACCGTGTTTGGAAAGACGAGTTCGTCGATACACTCCACCCGGTTGGTCCGCTCAAGGCCCTAGATGTAGCTGGTGGGACGGGCGACATTGCCTTTCGCATTGCCGAACGTCTGCAACAGCATCAGGCGACGGACGAAAGTGAGATCGTCGTGTGCGACATCAACTCTTCCATGCTCCAAGTCGGCGAGCAGCGTGTCCCTTCGACCATCGACAAGGACCTGTTTACGTGGGTGGAAGGCAATGCCGAGAGTCTTCCTTTCGAGGACAACTCGTTCGACGTGTACACGATTGCGTTCGGCATTCGAAACGTGACGCATGTGGACAAGGCGCTGGAAGAGGCGTACCGAGTCCTTCGTCCCGGTGGACGGTTCATGTGCCTCGAGTTCAGTCAGGTGGAGAACCCGCTCCTCCGATCTGTCTACGACACGTACTCGTTCAACGTAATCCCGGAGCTCGGACAGCGCGTGGCCAACGACCGCCACTCGTACCAGTACTTGGTCGAGAGCATCCGTCAGTTCCCTCCGCAAGGACAGTTCCAGGCCATGCTAGACGCGGCTGGATTCAGCAAGACATCGTACACAAACTACACGTTCGGCGTCGTGGCTGTGCACTCTGGATTCAAGCTGTAGGCATCTAGGAAAGAAGGAGAAATAGAAAGGCTGAATTAATTCACGAAAGCTTCCTTGTAGCGTAGGCACACTATCTGTCGGATATTGGATCGGCCGTCCGCAGTCTCGTGGACGATCTCGGCACTGAACATATTGTCCTGCTGGACGACCTGGAGCAAATGCTGGACGCTCCCGCCCGTGCCAAAGTAGTACTTCTTGGCTGCCACGAGCGCAACGGAAGATGGACTCTGGTGCAGATGGCGCTTGATCGCCTACACGATCAACAAAATTAATCAGCACGTAAACTAGCAAGTCAATAATGGCTGCAGACACACCTCATAGCATGCCAGCGTCACGGACTCCGTGTAGATTGTCTCAGCCGTCAAGATCAGCTCTGCAGGCGGAATCTGGCCGAGAGCAGACACGCTTCCCCAGTCACCCGCGTAGAACCTACAGGACGACGCTTGTGCGTCACTCGAGTTGCGCATCACGTTCGGGATCGTCGCGAGCTCCAATACTTCTCGATTGTAGTCCGAGAATGTCACGGACCGAGCTCCTTGACGTAGTGCGTAGATCCCAGGGATACCATGGCCACACCCGAGCTCCAGCACATGCTCTGGCATGGCCATTCCTTGCTGCTTCATGTAACGTACCAGATCCAACGACGCTTCCCACACCTTTAGCCCGCCTTCGTACACGCCAGACTCGATGTCCGACGTCTGGACGATCTGTGCTAGTTCTCCAGTCCTCTGCTGGAACTGTTCTGAAGCAGTGTCGACGATATCCATGGTCGAGCCATCTCCAAGCTGGATGGACATAAAGCCGCCTTGCGTCGCCTGGACCCCTGGCGGAACTCCCACCTCCTCGCCTTTGCGCATTGGTGTGCCTGTAGCTACCACAGGCTGGAATGCATTCGTCTCATTGGCTCTATCACCATCGCTGCCATCCAGGGCGAAATTGAACGTAAAGGAGCTCATGGAGGTTCCAGTGACCGGACGTGCGCAATGCGTCAGGGATGGCTACATTTGTGGCATTGCATAAAGAACTGTATTTCCAGGTGACCACGAGTCCTCCACGACGGTCTTATGCTCCTCCACGAGTATTTTTAGCCATGCGAGTCGAAGCCGAGTGCATCACTTTTGTTATCCAAGTCTGGCAAATCCAAATTTGGACCCTCGTCCTCCATTTTTTATGCAACCCTCTCTCTAAAGTAACATCTCGTCCGTGGTCTCTATCAAGAAGCAAACACATTTGAAAACTAATGAGGCAAAAGTTGGCGGTACACAGCGCTCGTATGCCGCTTTCCGACCGGCGGCGAAGATCTCAAGCACTGCCACCAAGACCACACACGTATCGAGATGCAAACGAATATAAACCTCCCCCGATGATTCTAACAGCTCAAGTGCTTATGAATGAACTTCGGCAAAAGCTACACGCGATCTTCCACACGGTTGATCCGGAGCTCAAATCCGCTTCTCCCCATGATAATTTAACACAGCAAGCCTTTCGCTTTTTCACTACGACCAACTGGATCACACCCGAGGCCTTTCACCATCGTATCATTCGATTAGGTCTACGCACCACACGGAGCGTATGCGCAGAGCTTTTTGGCCGCATCGACCAGGAGGATTTGGGTGAGATTGACTATGCTACATTCGCCCACCGCGTCTTTTTACCAGCGAGCTACTTTCGAGAGTTGGCTCGACAGACACCAAGAGAGACCGTACCCACTCCCACCGAAAGCGCCACATTACCTGGTCATCAACCCGCTCGGTCCTTGAAAGACATTTGTCGTTCGATCGGTCAAAAGCTAGAAATGAAAGGCACACGGGGTAACGACCGTTTGCGTCGATCTTTTCGGTTCTTCACAAAGACCAACGGCATCGACTTTGATGCGTTCAGTCGAGGCATGGCAGCATTGGAAATGAACTTGTCACCTTCTACTTGTGAACAGCTCTTCCATCACTGTGACCAAGATCACAACGGAGTCATCGACCTCGCCGAGTTCATGCGGACGATACTCGAATACGAACCTGATAAGGCGATTCGAAGACCCGGTGCTGGACATGGAAATATAACTTCCAACCAGAGCATTCGGTCCTACGCGTCCCACGAATCGAATGAACCGGTCGTGAGAAGTCTGACGATGGCACAGATAACCGAGCGTCTCCGTACGCGACTGTCGCAGCCGACGCCAGAAGGTGTCGACTTCTTCCGCCAAGCGTACAAGTTGTTTGGAAAGCAGTCGGGTATCACGCAGGACGAGCTTCGGAAGGCAGTATCCACGGTTGGCTTGACGCTGTCCTCTGATCAATTGTCCGGTCTCTTCGAGCTGTGCGACTTTGACAAGAGTGGCGACCTCCACTTGAATGAGTTCGTCCAGGGCGTTATGCTGGACGACTCATCCATGGAAGCATGGCCGACAGAAAAAGATCGAGCTCGAAAGGCTGATGAGCTGGCCCGAAACAAGTACATGGCAGCACTGAGTGTCCAGCGTACGTGGACAATGGACGATATTGAGCGCATGGTCCGGGAGAAGATCGAGCAGCGGACATCGAAATCCACTGACTGCTTCCGGCAGGCATTGCGCATCTTCAAAAAGGTGAACAACATCAGTCCAGCTGACTTTCGCACTGCGCTAGAAGGCATCGGCATTGAGTTGGACACGGCGCAAGCGGAAGAGTTGTTCCAACGCTTTGACAGTGACGGCAGTGGTGGTATTGACCTAACCGAGTTTATCCATCGAGTTCTCCCGCCAGACTACGTTGGGGCGACGTGGGTCGCTGCCGCAGACGAGATGCACGCCATGGTGGAGCATCAGAAGAAACTGGATCTGCTGCAGAATCCAGATAAGTTTATGACAGATATCGAGATGGAGAACTGGACGCTGGACGACATTGAGCGGCGGCTGAGGGACAAGATCCAGCAGTCGACGTCCAAGTCGTCGGACGTTTTTCGCCAAGCTTACAAGATATTCAAGAAGACCAACCACATTACCATGGACAACTTACGAGATCGGTTGCTGGCACTTGGCTTTCGACTGACTCCAGCTCAGTGCACAGGTCTTTTCAAGAGGTACGACATGGACAACAGCGGTGAAATCGACTTGCAAGAGTTCTGTAGTCGTATCTTGCCGCCGGATTACACTGGTGACGGCGATGTTTGGTCTCATTCAGATCGACTGAAGAAGCGTAGGGAGCAAAAGATTCTGGATCTCGTGCACGGCACCAAGAACGGTCTCATTCCTGCCTCCGAGGTCAAGGAAAACGACCCAATTGCGGTGTCGGGCTCTGTCGCAGAGGCTATTACAAAGGTGAGCGTCAGTCATCCACCTTCTGTCAGGCCAAGCTCTGCGAGACCCTCGACTTCTAGGCTAGTTGATACTGCAGACAATACGAAGATGCAGTGCCCATCCACCCCTAGTTCGAAGGCGCGGCATTGCGCTATCACCAGTCCTAGATTGAACCGACTGTCGACCTCCAGGTCGGCAGGACAGTTGGAAGACAGAGTGTCAGAAGACAGCTACGACGATGCCTCCGAGGCAAGCGAATACACAGACAACACGTTGACTGGCAAACTCTATACTGCATTCTTGCAGGAACGGAAGAAGCTTCGTCGTCAGCAGAGTATCGGGGATCTGAAGACTGGCGTGAGCCGGGCGAGTGCACGGAGCAGTAAGAGTTCAGATACGATGAGCGTTACGAGCGGGATGTCCACATTTTCCAATTCGAGCAATGCGCGATCTGTACGGTCAGCGAAGCATACTCCTCGTTTTAATTCCGCTCGGATAGCGCATCGGTGTGTAGAGGCAGCTAGGAAACAGGAAGCAGAGATAAACAATGAACGAGGAAGGAATAACTCGACGCAAACATCATAACACATCATAGCTAAGAGAAAGTGAACATGCATCTAGCTTTCGCGTATAAGGTGTACGTGTTCTTTAACTTGCAGGTACGTCTTCGTCGGGCGAGAGTGCTAGTCTTGAACAATAGGGATAGTATTTAATACTTAGGATCTAATAAATGGTACGGGAAGTCGTAGATCATTTTGCTTTTCTACATTAGCTAGAGTGTTAGGAAGGCAGAATGAAGCATGTACTGTGTTTAGATAGGCTCTTTAGGATGTTCTCTTCGGAAAATGCCTACTGTAGCTTTCTTCTCAGAAGTGTTCCGTGTTTGCCACTCCTACCTTTGTATTTAAGGAGACACGAAATGAAAGACATTAACGACCTTGGCTTCTACTTTTAACAAGCATTCTTTTGATCGATCAGTACTCAGTTTGAAAAGTATCTTTAATGTCAAACTCGTGGTTCAAAGTTTCTGTTGGAAGATAACCTGAAGTCACCATAGAGCACATGGATGACATTGACAATCCTACGCTTCAAGAAAAAGATACATATGACATAAAACAAACAAAAAATGTTTCTAGACTGCAAGTCTAGCATTGTCCATCGTTTATAAGTTTTAGTCACTAGTAATTTAAGGAAGCACGCACGATCTGTTCGGTGGGTTTTAATGTTACATTCCACTTATCAGTATCACTCCGATGTTCTAGTGCACGTAGCAAAAATCTGTCGGAATCGGAAGCATACTCTTATCAAGCATCGAAGCATTATAGTGTACAAGAGTCGCCACCAAGACTCGAAGAAGCCATATTCATCAGTCAGCTGGTGTATACTACAAGCGGTGACACGCACATTTTTCAAGTTTACTCAAATAGACATGTGTATCAGCTCAACTTCTGTCGTCGATCGTGGAACGCATGCGAAGAACATGAAGAGTGCATGACCATGCTGTGTGAGTGCGCACCGAAAGCTCACCGTCTGTCGTGTGACAGTCACATCCTTTTATTTTAAATTGACTGTGTATCTTCAAAAGGCGTAAAATCTGGTGCTGACTTCAAGCCAACTATTAGCATGAAGCGCCTCGCTACGCTCCCGTTCGTCACTTCGATGCAAAACCAGATAAGCCACATACTTATGGAAGGTATGGAGCAGAAAGATCAATCTGCATATACTGCCATACCTTTTTCTGGCCTATCAGACCTTGATGAGCTAGAATATGGTTGCAGAAGCCCATGGTTGTTTACGCCTTATAAGGCGATCAAGTTAGACAACACAGTCTTTGCACTCGGCTTTTGTAGCGATTCACCGACGTGCAAAAGAATATGAGATACAGCCTTGGTATAATGGCTGGCAAGAGTCCGCATCGCCACTTTAATGCGAAGATTTTATCGATGGCATATAAGTATGAACAGTAAAACAAGGGCGGTGACTCTTAGGTGCATAATCCAGTAGCATCATTAGTTGTTCTGCATATAAGCTGTAGAATAGTGATATATTGGAAGGTGGCGCTTACGTCGATTCTTACTATTGTTAATATGATTCGTTTGTCGTGTATTGCGTTACGACTTTCTTGAGACTAAGTAGCGATCACCAATGTCCAGAATCTTGATAGGGGTATGGACGGTGCATAGCAATCAGGTCCTGTCACCAAGATGCTTCTGAAAGGCTAAAGGAAGCCAATGTACGACTCGGACGGCTCGAGAGAAATGGAAACCTCGTGCACTGACATCCAGTGGGAAGAGATGAGGAGCTCCAG
>JAADVB010000248.1:0-25541 GCA_023334545.1 Salisapilia sapeloensis | reverse complement strand
GTGACGTCGCCAAGGAGCTTGTTGAGCTCTTCATCGTTACGGACGGCCATCTGAATGTGACGCGGGATGATACGCGTCTTCTTGTGGTCACGAGCGGCGTTACCGGCGAGCTCAAGGATTTCAGCGCACAAGTACTCGAGGACAGCGGCCATGTAGACCGGGGCACCGCCACCAATACGCTGAGCGTAACGGCCCTTCTTCAAGTAACGGGCGACACGACCAACGGGGAACTGGAGGCCAGCCTTGGCAGAACGCGTGCTGCTCTTTCCCTTCTTACCACGACCACCGGTAGCTGCTTTTCCCTTGCCAGACATGATGAAACTTGTTCTTGCTTGTTGCTTGCAAATCGAATTGTGATCGCTTTTGGCTCGTGATTTTTTTTCAAGTTTGTTTACCGGGTGTATACCAGCCAATCAGATATGGTATAGAGAAACTTCCGCCAATTAAAGAGTAGATTGTCAATCGAATTCAGTCAGAGTTGGATCATTTTGGTTTTGGGAATGGGTTTAAGCTGACATTTGGCCACCAATCAAAAACAGGTATGGATAGAAATCCGTCAATCGGGTTCTTTCCCGCTAGACAAGTAAATTCAAAATCTTTCACTTCAAGCCGCTAGGTAGAGCCCAAGGTGTCTAGGTTGAAGGGCGTCTTAATGCAAACGAACTAGGATTGCAGTGTTTGACTATCATGCTTTTGAAATGTTTAATCGGGTAATTGCATCGGTTATGAGATCCATGAAGGCGTGCCCAAAACGATAGAAAAGTACTGCTTCACGCTCCAACTACTTCCACATACATTTCAAACTCTCCTTCGCTATCCCATCGACCAAAAAAGTGTATCTGAGATTACATCGACCTGCATCAACTCTATAATTCAGAAGAAAAAAGAAGTGTACACGATGCGGGACTCGAACCCGCAACCCCCAGATTCGAAGTCTGATACGCTATCCATTGCGCCAATCGTGCTTATGTCTATTCGTAGAATGTATAATATATAACTATACTTATTATACTTGAAAGCAATAACCATGACTAGATGTACAACTTTGTACATTTCTACTTGAGATACCTGCTTCTGAAGGGCACTCCGGTGTCCACACAAAGCTATCTATTCTTGTTGGAATCTCGGTGCTGCAAAGCAAAGAACTGGAGAACAAACAGGTACTTTTGACAAGCCGATATCCAGATTGATACCGAATTACGCACCAGCTTAAGTCGTCCACATTCATCAAAGCCTAGAAGGTAGAGTAAGAAAGATGCATAAACAATAGCTGTACTCTACGCAAGAGTATTTATCCTTCATCCATCACTTGTTTGTTGACTTTCTAGCTCGCTTTGGAATTGTGATGGCAGTAGGAATGAAAACTCAACAAGGTGTGTCAAGGATCAATATTCATATCTTATTAACTACGACTTGGATAAATACACAGAGAGCACCATTAAAGTCGCAAAGAATCTTTCTTAACTTGGTCAAACACAAAGGGATGGAGTTGGCCTTGGCCGTCAATCTAATATACTTGCTTCTGCTTTCAGACAGAGGAAGCAAATGATAGAGCAAGGTACATAAGGATGCCCATCGTCAGAGTTGGTGCGCGCTTTCTATACGAATCGGTATCTCTCCTTGACTTTCGAATACAAAGAATAAACTTTTAGCATTGAAGAAAACTGTGCTGATCAACCAGGCGCTATGCTAGTAGCAGTTAAACGTGATGTATTTTATCCTACGAGAAATCATGGTTTTTACATAGTCCAAAGATATAATTTACCTGTTCTAGGAAGTGCTATCATTGCGCCAAGAAGCAACTAAATCTTTTGTGTGTGGTAGCAAGATTTATCTTTAGCCAGCATCGTAAGCCATGGCCATTACGCTATGCAGGAGGACGTGCGTAAGTCTCACTGGTGCTTCGCGTCCTGCAGGCGATAATATCACTTCGTCTAAGCCTCAGAGTTGCTTTACAATACGCCAGCGGTAGATTCGGCTCATTGCGAATCACGCAAAGTGCCTTAAATTAGCGCCGGCTTTCAGTAGATTCAAAAAGATTCATATTACCAGTAATCTGGTGCAATTAAGGTTTTGTGCACTTGCTTTGTCATCTACCTCGTTCAATTTAATATAGTATTTCGACTAGATGTACCTGCTATTTTCGTGACTAGATGTATACTTACGTCATATCGGCACTGCCATGTTCCGACGGAAGCGTTCTCAAGTACACACACTTTGCCGATTACTCCTTTTCTTCTCAAACAATAAATCAAAAGTTCTATAACGCAAACCGACATGCACATTTATCTTTATGTGATCTCTTAAGCAGCAATAGCAGCTGCAATCAGCAAAGCCGTATAGCTCATTTTTGTCGTGAAAGAAATGGCGCTATCCGATTCAGTCTCGGCACTGCTAGTTGGATCAGACCTAGCAGCAGATCGATCATCAAGGTCGAAATCTTCATCGATGTCGGTATTTTCATCAACTTTTGGATTGCCGTCAGCGTTTTCCCCTCGCTCGGGTCGATCGTTCGTCATGTTGGTATCATCCGACACGCTGGTCTCCTTCACCACGTCTGACTTGCTAGAACGGAATTCAATAGCCAGATCCTCACCAATTCGCACGTTGCTATACTTTTTCTTCGCTATTTGGAGATTGTGCTCGAATATAGCGTAAAACATCGAGTCGCTTCCATTGGGCACGCTTGCTGCAGTTGCCAGGTTCGAAAAGTGTCTCCATAGAATCGTGTTGTGTAGCGCAAGCGGTTCTGGAGGAGGTCGACCAAAGTCCATTTCAATCGAGATTTCCAGCAAAGTGTCCACGGTTGCTTTCACGGCCATGGTACCAAGTGTACATTCCGGTAAGTCGAGCAACTCCACTCCTGTCAGCATCGCCAAACAGGATAGCGAATTGACGATACGTGATGTCTCGTCCGGCGTCGGCACTTGTCCACTGTATGGGAAGATCTGGTAGCCCGTGTCATTTGCGCACTGATGGATAATCACTAGATTCTGTTCGTAGAATTTGGTGATTCCATCCGCGACTTCATCCGGACAGACGAACTCATTCATAAGTCGGAACGTATCTGAGTTTACTTCAGGCGTCGGAATGTCCATGTTATCAGTCGTCCTTCGTTCCGAAAGCACAGGTTCGTAGGTGGTATCGTTTCCACAGGCAATGGAAAGCATACTCGCTATAGTCGCGAGCACAAAGCAGAGCTGCATGGTGGATCTGGAAAGTAGTAGAGTGATGCACAACTTGTCCATGTCAACTGCACGAAACTAATCCGACCAGTTCCTATCCACAGTATCAGATTAACAACCAACTAAGACACAAGCATACACTTTTCCGATCGAAATGCCACTTGTACATGGTAAAGGACGAAATGAGCATACAGACAGTTCCAATTAAACGTTTGCAACATCTTTCGTTCAAGTACTATGCACTTCTAGACACTATCGTCGGGTCGGATGCTCTCGTTACGCAAAACTGATGGCCATGAAAAACACGGATAGTAGGAGCCAGATCTGTGTTCGTGGCATAAATGCCTCATCCGACCCGTTTTCACTCATGGACGACTCCATTGCGACTGAACTATCGCTAGCTGTCGACTCTTCTGCTTCTTCTTCTTTTTCTCCTTCTTCTTTGCTCTGTTTATTCGCGGATTTGAAACTGATGGTCAAATCATCATTCAATTGGACATTCTCAAACTTCATCCGAGCCGTTGCCAAGTTCTCTTCGTATATCGCGTAGAACTCCGAGTCACTTCCGTTTGGTAGATTGGCCTCACTAGCTAAATTCACGTCTCGACGCCAATTAATGAGCTTGAGAAAGTCACTTGAGCCAGGCGTTTCGCGACCATAATCCATCTCTATCGATACCTCCATGAACGACTCAAGCACAGCCTTGACGTCCATTTGACTTAAAGTACATTGGGGAATGTCGAGCAATGTGCCACCCGTAATGACTGCCATACAAGCCAGAGACGACTCGATGTTACTCGTATACTCTGCATTCGGCATTTCACCAGTGTACGGGAAAATCTGGTAGTTGCTGTCATTCACACACTGGTCTATCAGGACCTTGTTCAACTGATAGAACTTTGTAATCTTGAGTGCGACGTCATCTTCACAAGCGACTTGGTGAGGTGACATAAAGGAGCTTTCTTCAGGAGTTGGCTCCGGAACTTCCATGCCCTCCAAAGTCCTCCCAGTAGCATTCTTTTGCAAGAGCGTGGCTTCATTCGCGATTTCGAGTCCTGTTAACATGCCCTTGCTGACGTTATATAGAGCGAGCGAAGAGTCGCCATCCATGACAGGCGTATCTTCGTGCTCGTCTCCAGTGACGAAACTGCTGCGGAGATTGGCATCCTGACCAAACGATGGCTGGGCAATCGCGGTGAATGCAGCGAGAAGGATGAACGCTCGACGTGCCATGCTTGAGCTGAATGTCTCTCCTGCTGATTTGTAGGAATGACATGACGACTGACTTACGTCAGGTCTGACCAAGTACCAGCTGATTTAGGCACCCTTTCCGCAAGGTGCTATACGCGCGACCAATTAATATCAAGTGGACAGTGGTAAGTGGTCAGATAGCAGGATCAGATCCTGTCTAGGGCGTCGACATAAAGTGGGACGTTGAAGACACGGCTTTAAAAGGCAATGCATGTTTCCGTTCTTTTACTGCAAGCTACTCTAGTTTTCCACCGACGGCTCTTGGAAGACGATGGATAGAATAATGGCGAGTACAACGATGGCGACACCAATCCACCAGTTGGTATTACTCTGTTGCTCTGCCTCTTCAATTTCTTCCAACTTGGCTTCCTCTTTCTTCTTAAAGTGTGCAATCGCAGCTATACACTTTTGTCAGTTCGTATTTCTTGTCGATTGTATCGACACAAAGTTACCTGCACGAGCGTTTGCTTTATTCGCTTCAATCCGTTCCTGTTCTTCTTCCTTTTCCCGCTCCTTAGCTGCTTCTTCATCATCCTCATCTTCGGATTCCTCTTGTTCGAACAATTGTTGTGCAGTCATGTTTTTCTTATTCTTTTTGTTCCCGAGATCCGGATATGCCTTCATCAACTGATGGGCGGCAGGCGTCGGCCATGAACCATCCTCCCCATGGCGAGCCTCCAAGTGTAACGGTGTGTCGCCATCTTCGTTGGCCAGTGGCTTTGCACCCTATTACAAATGTCAACGCTGTCTATTCGTACGGAAACGGTAACGGCAACGACCTTGGATATCAGGATGGCAAGAGCTCTTTCCAACGTTTCCGAGTTCTGGATACATGCCCAATGTCTATGTGTACATGACTTGAATACTTATCCTTATACGTTGATATATACAAGCTGTACAATGCCGAGTTGCCTTTGCTGTCGACAACGTTGACATTGGCGCGACCGCGATCAATCTACGATTAAGTCAGTGATTTCGTATACAGAAGAGGATTCATGGCATGATTACCAATAACGACATGATCTCCTCATTCGCTCTCGCAGATGCGATGTGGAGTGCTGTCATGCCTTTGCTGTCTTTCACATCGACCGTTGGTTTATGACGCAAAATCAGTTCCATCGCCTCTTCATCTTCATACTCTATCCTCCTATATTTAATCAGGCATATCAACTGGTGTAGCATACATGCCGTACGAGCTGCGAGATGAAGCAGTGTCTGTCCACTGGAGTCTTTGGCATCCATCTTGGGCTTTGCTTTCAACAGCAATTCGAACATATCAAGATACTGTGGTGGCTGCTGCGCCAAACATAGCATTGCCGGCGTAAATTTGTTCTTCTTCTGGTAGACATTCACGTTAATGCCGTGATTCACCAAGTACTCGACAATCTCCAGCTCGCCATCAGCCACGGCGATATGCAGCACTACGTATCCAATGCCAAACAATTAAGAGCTAGATTTTAATATAAAGCAAGATTGCACACCAGTCTCCCCCTTCTTGTTCTGGAAATCCCACTTGTCCTTGAGCTCAATCACCTTCTCGAGATCGCCTCTGCCTGCTGCCTTCAAGAGCTGTGCCATTCTTTCGCCTTGGTAGAAATACAACTCGAAAGGATCACTTGCTCTCTGATTGGATGAAACACAACTTGACAGGAGTAAACGTTCTATGATTGGTACAAAATATATATGACTCAGCGATTACGTCATCGAATAAGATTTTGGAGGTTCCCATCACAACTTCATACTCCCTCGATCAAGGTACTTTCATGTCCAAGCTCACGTACAAGTGTCCAGAAGTGACGGCACCCTTGCCTCTGGAGAGCCATATAAACTCTCCCTATGCATCCAAAAACATTTTTGCCAATGGTCGCATCCAACAAGCTCAGGTGTCCACTGGCATCTCCCTCTCGTATGCTGTGCTCGAAGACCCCTTAGCATCCGGAGATAGCATGTCAAAGGAGCCTTCCACCGGGACGGACGAGGAGGCTCGGATCGTTCTACTCATGGGGTTCAGTGGAGCGCAAGAGGCATGGGCACCTGGTATCAATTCCCTCTTCCAAACGTGGCGAAAGCATCGATCTGATATTCCTCTCAAAATCCTCACGCTGGACAATCGAGGCTGCGGATACAGTGACCAGCCTTGGGGATGGTATACGATGGAGATGATGGCGCAAGACACACTTGCGCTAATGTCCCATGTCGGATGGGAGAAGGCACACATTTATGGGATTTCCATGGGCGGGATGATTGCCCAGGAGCTAGCTTACCACGCTCCTGAACGCGTCCAATCGCTAACGCTAGGCGTAACCTCGAGAGGTCTATTCCTTCCTGGACTCCAGAGTGTCCAAACGCTCATGAAGCTCACGTTAAGACCGAAAAGTCCGAATCTCATGGATGACATCATGTCTTTCATCTATCCAGAAGAGTTCCTATCGATCGAAATGGAAGGAGAGAGCGTCCGAGACAAAGTGAAAAGGTTCCACATGTCAGAAGTTTCCCAAGCGAGGGCGTTTAAACCTATCTCTTGGGCAGGACTTCTCGGTCAGACGTCGGCGTTGGCATCACACTTCGTTTCAGACGCTCGACTGAAGACCATCCAAGAGCAAGGATTCCCCATTCTGATCATCGGTGGAGCCAAGGACACGTGCATCTCTGTGGCAAATGCACTACATTTCCATGAAGTCATGGACGGTGACAATGTCCACACGGTCATCTATGAGCATTCAGGTCATGGCGTCAACAACCAGAACATGGACGAAGTTGCGCAGGACATTGTCGAGATGATGAGTCCTGGGGACAAATTAAACAGTCGCATCTAGGCCTCTTATCATCAACGTACAGGTTTAAACGACTAAAGTGTGCACAATGAATTGCTTTGTTCAGATCAATTTAAAGTTCTTGTTCTTGTCTTAAGCAGATTAATTTTCAGGTATGTCGAATGTAGAAATCACTTGATCCACGACGGAGCCGAGACATGTTTCTATCTCTGGCGAGAGCGCTATAGTGTTGTCGAAGGTCGATTGGCTGGATGGAATATCACATACAGCATTAGCTTGCTTCTTATACGATACTTTATCAGCCGTCTCAATCGGTTGCTGGTGTACTATTGAATGCGCTTCACTGCCGAAAGTATCGTCATCTATGATAATACTGGCGCTTCCACTTGCTCCGATGTGAGTGATCATCTCAGACAAGCACATCCGCACGTCATCGATGTCCCGGACATTTTCTTGTACTTGCACAGTGCTTACTTCTTCCTTACTCGTATCGTCAGTATGCAATATCTGCTCTGCCTTCATGAACATGTTACCATCAGGTACCAGCGGTCTGGACTGGTGTAGATTGTCAGTCTCCTCGACTGTTTCCTCACATGAGGATACAGGCTTTATTGTTCGATCATCTATGGAGTGCTCACTGATATTTAAACTCTTCTTTGGAGATTCCTTTGGACTCCTATTCAGATTTTCGTGTCGAATAATTTCACTACCAATTGGCATACGATCTACTTGATCCTCCGTCTTGTGTGATGTAACTTTAGGCGCCTCTGCTATCTCCTGCACTTGTGATAGGATGTAGCTAATTGCAGAGTGGACTGCGCCATCTTCATCCGGTGTGCTATCTGGAGCTAACATTGGAGGGACCAGCGTATCCCCATCTTCATTCCACTTCTCAAAATCATCATCCACATTCTCCGTCGGAGTGCCTTTGCTGTGGACTAGCAGCGGTGATGTAATATTACTGATGACAGTAGCCTTAGCTGCTTTCGTTTCGTTCTCCTTTGATATTATAGTATTCTCTGTAGGCTGTTGATATGCATCCATTGTCTTCTCCTTCCTAGGTAAAATAGCTTCTGCTACAGTTGTCTTCTTTACATTTGCTTCCTCTACATGCTCACGACACTTGTCATCCTTATCTGTTATTTCATTACCAGAAATCCATTTTCTAGCGATTATTATTTTGTCCGAGAGAGATGCTTTGGTCTCTTGATCTCTTGACTCTAGTACTCCATTCCTATCATAGGAAATTGGATCAAACTGAACGATCTTGGAAGGAGTTTTGGATGCAAGTGGCTCATCGGACAAAGATTGAATCGTAGTGATGATCCGTGCATCTGAAGCAGCTTTCTCTTGTTCTAAACGTTGTATACGCTCTTGCAAACTCTCTTTCCGTCGGTAGACTTGGGCAACAAAGGGCGCTTCTAGACTTTTACTTCCCTTCTCCGGAACGCCCAAGTGATAGCTGTCAAGAAATATCATTTGCCTCTTCATCCATCTCGTTGAGGTTACGGACACTATGTTTTGATTCTCACTTTCTGCCTTGGACAATATACATATCCAAACTCCTCCCGGTTTCAACCGGCGCAAGGCAGTCTCCACCACCTCCATTTCATCAGAACCTTTGCTAAAGATAGAATCAAAGTGGATGGTATTATGTACTGCATCATATCTCCATAAACTTCCGGAACAATTATAATGCTGATCTTGTCTACTCCATTTATCTTCGGCACAAAAGACTGCTGACCATCCTTGCTGTGATAATTCTGTACAGATACTAGAAGTATTCCATCCTACGAGAAGGATGACACTAGACTTTGCTGGTACAAACGCCTCAAACAATCCTTTCATCTCTATAAACTTGATATTCCAGCCGTACTTTGGACTTGGCACATAGTCGTCCATTGACGACAAAGAGCTTAGAGACGATAAACTTGTATTATCAAATGCATCTAAATCCAAGTACGGTTTTCGAACTGGAAGACTGTATCTTGTCAAGTTGCGAATGCGAGACGCTACGCTTCCCTCATTTGACCATTCAGAAGATTCATTGTCTTTCATTTCCATCGATGGTAATCTAACTGTCGCGCTTCCCTGTGCCAATTTGATACTAGTGCTGGGAATATTATCAAGTTCTTCATTTGAAAATGTAGAACTGAGACTTAGCGATTCGAGCGATTCACTTGGAGATATTGATAGAGAGGAGAGAGATGAAAAGGATTGACACAATGGATCGTTCTTTGCTTGTCCATTGCAATCATCCATGTAGAAGTTTGGAGACCAGTAATTCACCTCATCTTCTTGATTCGTTGGCAATTCTGACGAAAGATGTATAGAAAAGTCTTCTATACTGCTATTTAATAGCTCAATGCTACTTAGTGAGCTGCGAGGACAGGTAAATGAGCATTGTCGGTCCAATTCTGGCGATTGCGTAGGCTTATGCACATCCATAGACGCATAATCTGTCTTGTGAACGTCGTGTGGATTAAAATAACCTTTTGGACGCTTTGAAAAGTGCGTATCAATTGTCAAGTGAGCATACTTGGCTCTCTTCCCTGATGAAGCGGATCGATCGATCCAAGAGCTCATTTACCTGACTGCGACTTTTGAAGATTCAAACGATGCCATATCTATCTGGACAAGATACTGGTTAAAAAGTACAACATGTCCAGTATATCTGTCAGACATGAATCGGACACTAAAAGCAGAACGCCGGAAGCGATGGGCTCGAGTATGGTGGATCGGCCTTCATGTCTATGGATATGCAGCTCCCTTGTATGCCGGAACTCTATCCGTGCAAGTACTGTCAATACCGACAATAGTACTACTGGCTACTGTAGCAATTGCCAATTTATGTCAGTACATCTTCCTCCAAATATCTTCTCCAGGGTACATTGAGCCACTCGATGAGCAGTCCATCCAAGCTTCCGACTCTGCGAAGACCATCGAAAACAACAGCAATGATGATGTGCAACAACTTTTAGATACTGCTGATACACATCAATGCGATAAATGCCATATTACACAGCCATTACGAGCAAAACACTGGTAACCTCCCCTCGTCATCGCCTTCGCTCCTGCTCTTACATGTATCATGACACAGTGACGACTGCAACCGTTGCGTTCGACAATATGACCATCAGTAAACCCATCGTTGTATACTATCATGGAGTTTTAGCTAAATACAAAAGGATAGCTGCGACTGTGCTGGCACTTGCATCGGAGAAGACAATCGGCACGCTTTCATTCGCTTCTTGTTCTTGCAAACGACAGAGTGCTGGATCATGCTAAAAGCTGAGTCCGCCGCGTTTACATGGCAGCCGACGATCGAGGAGTGGTTTCGAGCCAACATAGCCTATGTCTTTGCGTGGTATCCCATCTTCTGTGCCTTCCTCGTCTGCTTACTATTACTCTTGTACCAAGCCTACCTCATCTCAACCAACCAAGTACCTACCTTTAGCAGCAATCCTAGGCATACACCTAAATAAATGCTTTCTAGACGTCATGGGAGCACGGACGACGACGATCGATCACGTACCTCCAGTCTCTACCTTATGACTATTCCCCTTTTACTCGAGGATGTCTCCTCAATTGGTGGACTTTCGTTACTAGACGAGATGCCAATGTATGGATCCATGCATCCTCATCCACCTCTGATCACAATACATCCATTAAGCAAGATATATCCTAATCAAAAGACCATTTTGCCTCCTACGAACGCCCATGACATCGTCATCGTCATCATTGTTTATTCTTTTACCAACCACTGTAATCTCGAGCCAGTATCCACATGCTGTCTACTACGCTTGGGTCGTCCACTTACCAGCACGTCCTATCGTGTCTATCAAGTCCTGCGCCATCTCCTCCATATGCTGGACAAAGATCGCGTGCCCAGCGTCTTCGTAGATGACCGTCTCGACATTCGGCCCGTCCATCACTTGATGCAATTTTAACGCACGGTCGATCGGGACGAGACAATCCTTCATCGCGCCGACGATGAGCACTGGGTAGCCTTCGTCCTGGATCTGCTTTAATCGAGCGTCCGACACGCTATGCGTCACGAGCGCAGCCGTCTGACCGAACGTTCCAGACCAGGTCATGCCTTTGTTCGACAGCGGACCGTCCACATGCTGCCTCGCGATCACGTCTCGAACTGTCTTGCCGTCCAACTCGGTCGAGAGGAATGTATCGGGATACAAGTATTGCATCATGAGCGTCTCGGCTTCTGCATTCGGCCACAGCATTGTATGGAGTAATGCCTTCAGTACGTCGAAACTAGCAAAGGTCCTCGACGGAGTCGTGACGCCAAGTGTCAAAGATTGAATGCGGATGGGAGCTAGTGCAGCCATCTCCATCGCGATCATGCCACCCATAGATATACCGAGGATATGAGCTTTCTCCCATTCAATGTGCGTCATCAATGCAAGAGTGTCTCTCGCCATCAACTCCGTCGTGTATCGTCCCCATGGTCGGTCACTCCCACCACAGCCTCGATTATCCAGTGTAAGGATCTTGAGCGGCGTGTCCGACCGCTGCTGCTGCCACTTGCGAAAGATCGAGTCAATGAAAGGTGCAAAGCCTTCCTGCGTGTACCCGTAGCCCATAACAAGGACGAGTCGAGCCTCATCGATCGTCGAGCTCGAGGTCTCACTCGCGATACTACTTCGAGATGCCAACGGGTCCTCATGGACGACATACGACAGCGAGATGTCCGTCGCAACTTTAGCGTGTTGGACATGTTCCTTGGCGAATAGGTTGTCGGCGGCATACGGCGACCCCTCGTGCCTCTCCAGCGGCAACGGTGCCGTCACTTGGGGGCACTTGTACGTAATCTTCGACATTTCTTTTCGACTGATGGGAGGTAGCCAACTGTTGTCCAACTTCAATAATCATTAACTCCTTCCTTTTATCTGTAACGCCTACATTTTATTTACAATTCCTACGTTTTATGTATAATATCAGAATATAATATACATTTACTACTGATCCAGAATGAAAGAGCATGCATCTCCACCAACAAAACGATTTCTATCGACGCAGTAGTATGGCGGACGAAGACTTGGACCTCTTTGGGGCATTTGACTCATCCGAGACGCTTCCAACCTCCGAAGTAGCTTCTGCAGCAAAACGACCGGCTGCAGACCAATCGGAGGCAGAACCACCGAAAAAAAAGCAGGATCAGACACCCGCGGCGGATGGTGCTCCGAGCTCCACCAACGTCCAAGTCGTCCAGCGTCAGCATATTGACCCCACACCGGTGGATAATGAAGCTACAGGTACAGACAAGCCAGGTGTGGTTGCCACAGGAACGCAGCAGAAAAACCTCATCTCCTTCTCGGTCTATCCGCCTAACTACGATGCAGCCGCCGAGGCCGCGAAGAACACCAAGGACCCTGATACACCTCCGGCCAAGACATACCCATTCAAGCTAGACCCTTTCCAGCAGGCTGCCGTGGATTATATCGAAAGTGGAGAAAGTGTACTCGTATCAGCTCATACATCCGCAGGTAAGACTGCTGTCGCCGAATACGCTGTGGCTAAGTCGCTGCGTGATAAACAGCGAGTCATCTACACTTCGCCTATTAAAGCTCTGAGTAATCAAAAGTATCGTGACTTGGAGCAAGAGTTTGGTGACGTCGGGCTAATGACGGGTGACATTACGATCAATCCATCCGCCACTTGTCTTATCATGACGACCGAGATCCTGCGTAGTATGCTCTATCGAGGCTCGGAAGTCATGCGAGAAGTCGCTTGGGTCATCTACGATGAAATCCACTACATGAGAGACTCGGAGCGTGGTGTCGTGTGGGAAGAAAGTATCATCTTACTTCCCCACAAGGTCCGTTTCGCCTTCCTCTCCGCGACGATCCCGAACTCAAAAGAGTTTGCATCCTGGATCTGCCATATCCATCATCAGCCGTGCCACGTCGTCTACACAGACTACCGTCCCACGCCTCTGCAGCACTACATCTTCCCAGCCGGTGGCTCCGGCCTCCACCTCGTCGTAGACGAAAAGGGAAAATTCCGAGAAGACAATTTCCAAAAAGCCATTTCGAGTCTCCAGTCGACTGGAGACGACATGGAAGTCATGGCTGCCGGGAGTAAGAGTCAGCGTAATAAACGTAAGAAGAAGAACCCCAAGCAACAGATCGGATCCGACGTCTTTCGCATCGTCAAGCTCGTCATGGAGCGACAATACGACCCTGTCATCGTCTTTAGCTTTAGTAAACGCGAGTGTGAAGCGTATGCTCTCAACCTCGCCAAGCTCGACTTTAACTCGGATGAAGAGAAGGAGATGGTCGAGCAAGTCTTTAAGAACGCCATGGACTCGTTATCAGATGAAGACAAGGCTTTACCTCAAGTCGACGACATCCTACCTCTCTTGAAACGAGGCATTGGTATCCATCACGGAGGTCTCTTGCCTATTTTAAAAGAAGTGATTGAAATCATGTTTGGCGAAGGACTGCTCAAGTGTCTCTTTGCCACCGAAACCTTCTCCATGGGTCTTAACATGCCTGCCAAGACCGTCGTCTTCACCAATTGCCAAAAGTTTGATGGCAAACAAATGCGTTGGATCACTTCTGGCGAATACATTCAAATGTCCGGACGTGCTGGTCGACGATCGTTGGATGCACGAGGTATCGTCATCCAGATGCTGTCGGAGCAAATGGAGCCTCAAGTCGCGAAAGGCATCTTGTATGGCCAAGCAGACCCGCTCTACAGTACCTTCCACCTCGGCTACAACATGCTCCTGAACCTTCTGCGAGTCGAAGATGCTGATCCAGAGTACATGATCAAACAGTCGTTCCACCAATTTCAGAATGAACAGTCGGCACCAGGCCTCGAAGCGGAGCTCGAGCGACAGAAGGAAGAGAAGGATAAGATCCAGGTGAAAGACGAAGCACAAGTAGCGGAGTACTACTTTGTACAAAAGTCGCTCGAGAAAATGAAGGAAGAGTACTTGAGTATTCGCAATCGACCTGAGCATGTCGTGCGATTCTTAAACGGCGGGAGACTCGTCAAACTGTATACGCCGCCAGGAAGTCCATCCTGGGACTGGGGTGTCATCGTCAACTACACGACGTCCAAGGGCAAGGACGTCACGTCTGCCAATGCAGACACGACCGTCCACGTCCTCCTGAACTGCGTCACGGACAAGAAAACGACCGACAAGGAGCTTCCGACGCCTGCTCCTGTCGGCAGCCTCGGGTCGAGCAACACCAAGTACGAGATGCAGATCTGCCCCGTTCCGCTCGCCATGCTCGACGACATCTCGTCGCTCCGTGTCTTCATCCCGAAGGACTTACAGACACGCAAGAGTCGCGAGTCCGTCGGGAAAGCAGTCAAGGAAGCTATCAAGAGGTTTCCACAAGGTCTTCCGCTCCTCGACCCGGACTCGGACTTGAACATCAAGGGCAACGAATTGTCCTCCGTCACGTCCAAGATGGACGAGGCGCAGGCCAAGCTCTCTGCTTCGCCGTTTGATGCTGCGAAAGACAAGGAAGCACGCTTCGCACTGTACGTGCAGAAGATGGAGGCGGAGGCCAAGATGCGGGAGCTCGAGCGACAGATCAAAGAGGCCAAGTCCCTCGTCTTGCGCGACGACTTGCGACGACGGCGACGTGTGCTCCGACGCCTGGACTTTGTCTCGACCGACGGCGTCATCCAGCGCAAGGGTCGTACGGCATGTGAAGTGTCCACGGCACATGAGCTGCTCGTGACGGAAATGATTTTCACTGGACAGTTCAATGAGCTCGGTGTCGACGAGACCGTTGCGCTCTTGAGCGTCCTCATCAATCAGGAGAAGAAAGCAGAGGACGAGAAGCCGCCGGAGAATGAAGCTGTCCAATCTGCCGTGCGACTGCTAAAGGAGACGGCCAAGAGAGTAGCGCAGGTGATGGCTGATGCCAAGATTACGATCGACCCGGAGGAGTTTGCCGAGTCGTTCAACACGAGTCTAGTGGAAGTTGTGCTCGCGTGGTGTCAAGGCGCCAAGTTCGCGCAAGTGATGAAGCTGACGGAAGCGTTTGAAGGCAGCATCATCAGATGTCTACGTCGATTGGATGAACTCTTGCGGCAATTGACGCTCGCGGCACATACAATTGGTGACACGGAGCTTGAGAAGAAGTTTGATGAAGGAGGAAAGAAGCTTCGACGAGACATTGTCTTCGCTGCGTCGCTCTACCTCTAGATAATACACGACATGCTGCATCAAAAGTTACTTTTTATTTATGACTTGAAGTGTTTGAATGGTCTTGGCGTCTCGAAGGGCTGTCGCGGAGGACGCGAGGCCCCAGAGAGCAGACGGCGGGTGGTCGGTATCGAGCGATACGTTCGTCGGCGTTATGGTCGGGGATGCCATCGGCTGCAGCGCCTGTGGGGTTGTCGAGGTGTCCGTTGGCTTGGGTGCGAGAGGAACGAGAGGCCGACTTGCACTCGCCGGTGGAGCCGACTGGACATCGGCGTGGAGATCGATGTTCATGTTGGCGACGGCAGATGCCATCCTCACATCCTTTTCCATGGCATGATACAAGTCTTCCGTGTTCTGGAGGATACGGAGCAAGAGCGGATAGTGGGAAAACGTCGAGTGGTTGACTTTGTGTCGCATGTACTTGGATCGAGTGCTATACCCCGTGATCTTATCATGCTTCTTGAGTATCTATCGACATGTCTTGATGAGTTACCACTCTCTTTGAACGCAAATAAGGAGATACTTTCGAGAAACCCTGGTAGTTGGTCACGGCAAAGTTTTCTAGACGAATGCATTCTCGATAAAAGTGGACGACAGCACATAGGAGCTGACGCGTTTGAAAAGCCTCAATATCATTCTTCTTCTACTCGTACACGTCAGTACTCTGCTTAGCACATAGGTCGATTTAAATGTACTTGTAGATTTTTTAATAACGCTGCGAGTTGGTGATATCGAAAGTTAAACCGCTTCTCTTCAGCCGAGAAGAAGAGTCCAATTTTCTTCAGCTCTGCCTGTAACGACCGGAAGAAGGCAATCTCCTGGGCACAATCAGCTATACATATCGACATGAGACTTCCAAGATACCTCGTTGTAAAGATTTATACGTACAGATATTACGATGAGCATTCGCTTCTCGAGGCGAGACACGTGCGACTTGCTTAATAAGTTTCTTGAGACTCTTGTAATTCAGCCAGAATGGAGCCCATTCAGGACTACTTTGAGAGCTATGTCCGAGTAAGATTTTCCCAAACTTCATCCGCTCGTATCGCGTCTGTACGTACAAAGTGTAAATGACTTGAAGCGTCGAAGAGCTAGTAACCTAAGATTCCAACACCTGCACTAGCTGTCCATTTACTTATACTCGACCAAACGTTTTGAATCTCCTACCTCGAATCTATCGACGTAGAAAGCCTTTCCACATGCTTCCTACCATGCTACCAGCATCTACCTAGGACGTAAGATACATGCACATGCCTAGTAAAAGTTAAACGACAGGAGCAGATGCCGATACGAGTACACATGATGCCATGCACACTTGAAGATAAGACACGCGACCGTCATCCTACGCGATCCGACGACCACGCAGGACGCACCTGCCGTACCACCTGCACATAGGGCAAATACAGGATCGAACATGTACATCAAGCACAAGGAATAACAAAAGGGTACGAAAGTCCAATGTTTTTAAGCCCTTAGTCGCTATCGCTTTCGTCATCCGGATTAAACTCTGCTTCTGATGACTCGGACGGACTCTCCGGATCGTTATTCTCGTCCTGATCGATCTCATCCATCGGCTTGTCCATATCCGCCACCTGCGCCGCCTCATCCTGTTCTTCCGGGAACGTTCCATCCTCGTCGCTCGGATCGACGAGCAATTCCGCTCTTTGCGTCGATCTTCGCCTTGATCTCGGACCATCCGACAGAATTTTACTCGTATCCATCCCATCCAATTCCTTCTCCAACTCCTTCTTCCTCTTCATTTCATTCACCTCATCTTTCGTCGGGTACTTGCCCTGGAACGACAGACCCTTGTCCGCTATTTTTTCTCTTAAGACACCTTCCTTGGCTGTTGCACTACCAGCTTCCTTGAGCTGCTTGTATATAACTGGTCCAAGGATGCCTGCAGCACGTGCAAAGTCCTTGAGATCACGCACGCCCTTGGGTTCCATCGTCTTCTCCACCTTTTGCTTCTTCCCATTCCCATTCTCCGCATCCGAGCGCCTTTTACGCTTCACAGGCGTCTCAGGCTCATCCTCCGACACTTGCGCTTCACTCCCACTATCCTCTGCCTCTTCAGCTGCACGAATATCCGCCGCTTCTTCCTCCTCTACGTCCGTCTTCTTGCACAAGTCCAAGTGGTTCGTGACGAATTCCTTCACGACTGATCGATATGCCTTCACTGCATCATCATCGACACTCAAGTCCTTCGCCACAAGCTTCCGGACCATCCCTAACGTTGCTTCATCCACTCGGATCGTCGGTAGTACGCGTCGTAGAGACGCTTCGACCATCTCCTGGTCCATCTCCATCGCCATCGTCCGCTCGTATACAAAAACCAAGTCAAAACGAATTTGCGCGCCATTTTCCAAAACGCCGGGAAGAGCATGGCCAAGCAGAGCTCGTTGCTGAGCTTCTTTGGCGGGAACAAACCGAAGGAGACACCACATAAGCCTCTAGACTTTTCTCCTAAGCCACGTCCATCCATCCCATCCTCTTCATCTACTTCTATAAGCGCTCGTGACGCGAAAACCACAACGTCAACTTGCCCGCCAAAACGCGCGCGGAAAGCTCATGAAGACTTTTTAGGCACGAGTTCAGATGAAAAGGAGGAACCTAGTAGTAAGAATGAAAAACGAGTTCGTAATGATAGTTGTATGTCAGAGAAAGAGGCCGAGCTTGGCATGAAACGACCTCGTCGAGCTGCAGTTGTGCCCAAGCGGAGGAATAAGATCGTGATTAGCGATGACGAGTCGGATGATGCGCCACAGGAGAATGATAACGACTCTGAGTTTAGCGGTGAGGAGCATTCTTCCAGTAGCTCGGATGATGATGAAGAGGAAGTCGAAGAGGAGGAGGAATCGCCGTCGCCGAAACGTCGAAAGCCATCTGTGACGCCGGCAAAGAGGCCGCCTAAGGCCTTCCTATCGCCTGTAATCACTTCCAAGAATCGTGGCAACTCTTTCACGCCTCCTTCCGCCGATAAAAAGACTCTGTCGTCGAGTCCGGACAACGTCGCGATGCCAGAGTCCACTGCGCCTGGCGTCTACGGTGCCGGTTGCCATCTCCATGACAGCTTCGAGTGGCTTAACGAGAAGCGCAGGGACATTAATGGGAATCCACCTACCTCTCCAGACTATGATGCTCGCACATTGCTCGTGCCTTCAGAATTCCTTCGCAAGGAGACGCCAGCCATGCAGCAGTGGTGGCAAGTCAAGCAGCACAACATGGACACGATCTTATTCTTCAAAGTCGGCAAATTCTACGAATTATTCCACATGGACGCAGACGTTGGTTTCAAGGAGCTCGCGCTCATCTATATGAAAGGCGAGAAAGCACACTCTGGGTTTCCAGAAATTGCATACTCGCGCATGTCCGCGCAGCTTGTGAGCAAAGGATATCGTGTCGCTCGCGTAGAGCAAACCGAGACGCCGGAGATGCTAAAGAAACGCAACACGACTTCATCGAAAAAATCCAAAGTCGTCCGGCGAGAAATCTGCTCCATGCTTTCGGTTGGTACAAACACCATCAGCTTCTTGGACGCACAAGTGCCTTCTCAAGAGCAACTCGCGCGTCATCTCATGTCCATCAAGGAAGACATGCATACAGATGGCGTGCGCATCGGTGTTTGCCTCGTAGACGCCTCCACCGGTGCCTTTCAACTAGCTGAATTCGACGATTCCGAGCAACGTGATCGATTAAAAACACTCCTGGCACAGTATCGCGTCGTTGAAATCGTGAATGAACGAGGGAATTTATCTGCTGAAACGAAAGCTGTGCTAAAATTTGCAGCTCCTGCCGCTGTGAGAGGTGAACTACGTGTCGGTTCAGAGTTCTGGAGCGCGTCGAGAGCGCTGGATGAAATGACTCGAGCCGGATACTTTGAGAACGAGTGGCCGAGTGAACTCCTACAGTTCCTAGATGCAGACAAGACCGTGAAAGAGGGATGTGAACTAGCTGTTAGTGCACTTGGTGGATGCGTCTGGAACCTACGTCGTAGTCTCATCGACCAAGAGCTCGTTTCTTTATGTAATTTCCAGAAGTATACTCCACCAGACGAAGCTGTGGCTCTATCCAAGCCCATGGCGGACGAAGTACAACAACAATTCGTCGTTCTGGACTCGCAGACGATCCACAATCTCGAGATCCTTCGTAATAACTCGAATGGAGGTCGTAAAGGGAGTCTCATCGACGTTCTTGACAAGACCGTCACGAGCTTTGGCAAGCGCATGTTCCAGCAGTGGGTACTTCAACCACTCTGTCGTTCTCAAGACATTAACGATCGCCTCACGGCCGTCAGTGAACTCGTCGCCACAGTTGATCTACAAGACGAAGTGCGTGAAAAGCTCCGGAAGCTGCCGGATCTCGAACGTCTCCTCTCTCGCATCCATGCCTTAGGCTCCAACCATCGCTCGCAAGAACATCCAGACAGTCGCGCAGTCATGTACGAGACGACGACGTACAATAAACGCAAGATCCGAGACTTTGTCGCAGTCCTCGATGGCTTTGAAGTCGCCATGGACCTCGCACAAACCTTTTCTCGTCGTTTCGCCACCTTTACGTCCCCCATCCTTCGCGCTCTACTAACTTTCGACACCACAACTGATCTCCAAGGTCAATTCCCTGATCTCTCCGATCGTCTCGCCTTCTTCCGCCAGAGTTTCGATCGGAAAAGAGCTCAAGACACTGGCGTCATCGTCCCTCAAGATGGTGTCGATGAAGAGTACGATCAAAGTCGAGAGGAACTAGAAGAGATACAAGTAGAACTAGATACATATCTAAAAGAGCAGCAGAAGAGACTGCAGACAAACAATATTTCCTACTGGGGCAAGAAAAAGGAAGATCGGTATCAACTCGAAGTCCCGGAAAGCGCGTTGAAACACCATCAACCATCCGAGTATGAACTCAAGTCCAAGAGGAAAGGATACAAGCGTTTCCATACACCTGCCATCCGTGACATGCTCTCTCGTCTCTCGACTGCTGAAGACCGCAAAGACGCTGCTTTGAAAGACCAGATGCGCCGCATCTTCCACAAGTTTGATCGAGACTATCGGACGTGGATGACAGCCGTCCAATGCATCTCCATCCTCGATTGTCTCCTCAGTCTTTCGATCGTAAGTAGTCAAGGCGACGGATACGTCCGTCCAGAAGTCGTGTCTGCCGCAAGCAACGGCAGTCCCTTTGTAGATATTGAACAAGGAACCCATCCATGCGTATCTGCCACTTATGACAGTGGCGACTTCATTCCGAATGATTCGCAAGTAGCTTGTAACGACCACGGTCGCATGCTCTTGCTTAGTGGTCCGAACATGGGCGGCAAGTCCACGCTCTTGCGTCAAACGTGCGTCCTGACGCTTATGGCACAGATCGGATGCTTCGTCCCTGCGAAGAAATGTCGTCTCAGTCCTGTCGATCGCATCTTCACTCGCATCGGCGCGTCCGATCGAATACTCGCGGGACAGAGTACGCTCTACGTCGAGCTCGCGGAGACTGCGACCATCCTCCATCACGCGACGAATCACTCGCTCGTCATCCTGGACGAGTTGGGGAGAGGCACGTCGACGTTTGACGGTACAGCCATCGCGTATGCTGTCATAGAACACCTCTTAAGGTCAACGAGATGCCGCACCATGTTCGCGACGCACTACCATTCGCTCGTGGAAGAGTATGCTGCCGATGCACATGTGTCCTTAGGACACATGGGGTGTCTCGTGGATGCCGATAACGAACGTCAAGTCACTTTCTTGTATAAACTAGCGAGTGGCATGTGTCCCAAGAGCTACGGCATCAACGTCGCGATGCTCGCCAAGTTACCACAAGAAGTTGTCGACTTGGCGGCAAGCAAGTCGGAACAGTTTGAACGCTCGTTGCTGACGTGTGGACGAAAGGAGGAGGAATTGGAAAGGAAAGTCAAGGAAATGGTCAAGGGAGGGATGGATGTGGAGGATTTGAAAGAGCTGTGGAGACAAGCACAGCAGCTTGTGCCTAGGTAGGCAGATGGAAAAGAGTACAGAGGGCACGCACATGATAGTTAAATACATCAACAGCTTCATTCTTCTTTCTTGTTGATGTAAACGATCGAGTGCTCCCTACATGACAAGTAATAGCATCCCTTCCACGTAGTGTGTAGAGTAGGAAGCATAGGTAGTAGTATGCATGTATGGTATTCTTCTACGTCTACGATGGAAGTATCATTCAGCTCGACGGTCTTGTATCGGTCGAGGATTTACTTGTCGGAAGACAGTTACGATGGCCGTGGCGAGGATGATAGCAGAGATGAGTATGATGCTAAATGTCGTCTGGAATGCGTCCGGTGGGATCACTTGCTCGGCTTGTACATCTTCAATGGTCTGGTGAAATGGACAGCGTTTAATGTACTTGCGATGAAAGTAGACATCTTGATCATCTGCTTGGTCGTCACGCACCAAATGACACAAGCGACAGTGAAGCGAGATACAGGAAGTGTCCCATTCGGTTTCTTCAGCACAAGTAGGATCGAGGTGTCCGGTAATGCTAGTTGCTTCGTAAAGTTTCGGGAAGTTGCAATGGTCTCGAGGTAAAGCACTTGTGTCAGGAACAACCTGTGGAGCAAGTATGTCGGTAGATAGTGATATGTCGTCACATGGGATGTACGTTTTGCTCAAAGGAGCCTCTGATAGTCGACAGAATCGACAGCTCTCATCGAGACATCCGACACCGCCTCCAGCAGCACACGAAATGTCTGTTGTAAGCGCTATGCCGAGACTCTGAGCAGTGTCGGCAGCAGGTTGAGATGACAGTCTAGAACAAGTGCCTGGATCGTTGTCAAACGCTTGGAATGTACTTGGGATGGAGCTACAAGGGACGAACGAGCCAGAGTACCACGAACCAAAGTGTTTGCAAAGACGACATCGGTCATTTAGACATCCTACTGCCCCCTTTCCTTCGGAGCAACTAGCGTCTGAAACGATTGCTGCACCTTGGATGTATATGCTCCAAGACGCTTTTATCTCACACGCGTCTGCATCCGGCGTCAAGTAACTCGCCGTCGCATTCGACTCAACCTTTCTACATGGCGGAAACTTGGACGACGAGGTCGTCTCAAACGCTTTGCAATATCGACACAAGTTCGTAGCGCAAGCCTCTCCACCTTGGTAACACGACCGATCTTCCTCCACTGCAATCCCAGTGACATTCGTCTCGACTTGAACATACTGCACGCAGACATCTTGGCTACCTCGATCGAACGTGGCAACTTGGGAAGTCGAGCCATTCACATGAAATGTACTCTCTACTCGATACAAAGCACCTAGAGCTATCAACACGAACCAACGCTTCATGCCGTTCAATTAACGAGAGCTAAGGAGTTTCACTTCTCGAGGCAGTTCCGACGCACTTGCACCGTTTCATGATCGGGAGGTACGTCAGATCCGATCATTATTCGATAAAAAACTAAACGAGAGGAGGAGAACATGGTTATGCGCAAGCCTTTCATCGGTGGCAACTGGAAATGCGTATACTCTTCTTACTTATCCATACCCATGGCCATTATACCTGATGATACCTCCAATGTAGAACGGATCGAAGCAAACTGTCCAGGACCTCGTGTCTATGCTCAACAAGGTCACGGTGGACACGGGCAAAGTGGACGTCGTGATTGCTCCCCCAGCCTTATACCTCGGCATGGTCAAGAGCTCGCTACAGGAGGACATTGGCGTCAGCGCCCAGAACGTCAGTCTCACTGGTCCTGGCGCCTACACCGGTGAGATCGCTGCCGAGCAGCTCGTGGACTTTGGTCTAAAGATCACCATCACCGGACACTCGGAGCGTCGTGCGTACTACCACGAGACGGACGAGATCGTCGCGCAGAAGACCAAGCGCGCTCTCGACCAAGGTCTCGGTGTCATCTTCTGCATCGGCGAGACGCTTGAGCAGCGCAACGGCGGCCAGATGAACGAAGTGCTGCACCGCCAGACAAAGGCACTCGCAGACCTTCTATCGCCAAGCGATTGGGATCGCATCGTCATCGCGTATGAGCCCGTGTGGGCCATCGGCACGGGTGTCGTCGCGACGCCTGACCAGGCGCAGGAGTCGCACAAGTTCCTTCGCGACTGGCTCACGCAGCACGTGTCATCGGATGTCAGTGCCAAGGTGCGTATCATCTACGGCGGTTCCGTCAAAGGTGACAATTGCTCGGAACTCCTAGCGCTTGAAGACGTCGACGGCTTCCTCGTCGGTGGTGCATCCCTCAAGCCTGAATTCGAAACGATCATCAAGTCTGCCAACTAAGCAACAACAAGAGTTCTTTTTTCTTTCTTAAGCCTTTTGGAAGAGTAGAATGCCTTCCTTGTACAATGCTCTCGACAGTTCAATCTGGTCCTCCATATCTTCATGCGGAAGATCGCCGACGCGAAAGTAGTCCGGGTAGCTCTGGAGAATGAACTCCAAGCTCTCGGCGTCATCTAGCTCGAACTCGAGCGGAGCTAATGGCGTCTCGTGGTGCAAACGAGAGTTCTCGCGACAGTGGTACACGACGGCCTTCCCGTCCTCAATCACGAGCCGCGCAACGTTGTGCCGCACGAGCTTGAACTGCGTATCGACTGTGATCTTGAGCAGCGGACTCCCGTCGCTCGTACAGTCCTCCTCTTCCTCTTCCAACGCCGGCGGAAGACGATCGACTAGAAAGTTCTTGGCCATTTGATCGGCCGCAGCATCCAGCATCCCGAGTGCTTCCCCCAAGACAGTCTTTAGCGTCTTTTTCATCTGCTCCTGGAAACGATCTCGACGTTCATCACTTTCGTCCGAGTACATGACACCCATGTACTCGAGGTAGTCCTTTGGCAACGACCGTCGCAACGCCACGTTGTCGTTAATAGCGCCTGCAACTGCTTGAGGCAGTAGCGTCTCGAGAAAGTTTCCAATCGTATTCTGCTGACCAGTAGACACCGTTAGGTGGAGCGAATGCTTCTCTTCTGACGATCGAGCTTGGTGGATGAAGCCACGAGGAAAGTAGAGCAAGTCGCCTTCCTCCAGATCGACCTCGAGAATCGGAGATCCGATCTCATCCGGGTGGAAGTTTCCACTCGGGTACCGAGGTAGAGTCGATGAGTCGTCTAAGGGAGCGTACACGCGCCAGTGTTTCGTGCCTTCCACTTGCAACAAGAAGGCTTCGATGTCATCAAAGTGAGGAGCAAAGCCCTGTGTGCCTTTCGGTGTTAGATACGTATTCGCACCAGCCATACAACCGAATTCATTTTCAAGGATAGATAACAACTTCCATACAGAATCAGAAAACTTTTGTGGACACAGGAGACGAGCGGAACATCCGTCGTCAAAGTGCTTCCAAACAGCTTTGGCTGTCGCGTTACCAGAAGGATTTAGCGTATGACGCGTGTGGTCGACGTATTTGGTCAGGTCAATGTCACTTCCGTATGCTAGCGTATGCTCCTTGAGGATGCGATCGATCTCGTCGATGCTAAACCAACCTTGGTAGTAACTTGGCAAATGACGTTTGATCGCCAGTGGACGCTTCTCCCAATACTTGGTGTAGAATTCATCGATGCTGATGGGGTAGATGAGCCATTCGAACAGCATCTTGGCTTGCGTAGCACTATGCAAGTCTGTTCGGGACGCCAAGTCCAGAGAGTCCATCACATCGTCTGCATTCACGACTGGAGACAAGTGTCGATGAATAATACGAACAATCGAGAATTATAGAAAGTAGCAAAGTACCTTGGTCAATGACGAGAGGCACTTCCTCTTTCTTCTGCTTTCCATTCGATACCTTACGCTTCTTAGCGGTCGACCCACTGGTCGATGGAGCCTCTCGCTTGTCCGCCATTGAAATGCGTCTTTGTTGATACTTGAATAGTTTATGCAAGATATTATTCTTGAAGTTGTGATAAATGGAATAGTTTAATTATTCACTACTGTTTGATATATATTTTAAGTTTATGCATGGGAATTTTGACCTACTTTACAGCCTTCTTGCACAAGTACAAGTCATACTTTGCATCCTTCTTTGTCAGACAGAACCGGCACGGAGTGTCCGTATCGGAGGCAAAGCAACCGGACTCCTCGTCAGACACACACGTCGGGTCCGACAGCCACGACATCACTTGCGGAAGCATCGCTTTGGAGGCAGGACACTTGGGGTCCAGAAGCACC
>JAADVB010000247.1:0-25554 GCA_023334545.1 Salisapilia sapeloensis | reverse complement strand
TGAATTTGCATCTCCGTTCGCAGTACAGAACGCTCGATTATGCATTTGATATAGTGGGAGAAAGCTATATTGAAGTGATGCGTTAGGTTTCCAATGGCAAGCGGCAAAGCAAAATCGGCTATTCTCAGCGAGCGCGGGATTTCCCGATTCGATTATCATAAGTAGAATTACAAAAGCTGAACCCGCAATTTTGTTGATTCGGTATTCAGCGCGAGTATATCCTTAGAAACTTTATTACTTGTCGAAACTCCGTCGGTTTCATCAAAGCGGAGTAAGTCCAGGATATAGTAACGACCCATGACTTCATCCTCTTCGATCCTTTCAAGTAGGATACTTGCCTATAAATCCAACAGCTTACAAAGACTTTCATGTTTACAGTGCATTCCCTGAATTACAACGCAATAGATGTGGAAAATGTTCTAAAGCGGATTGGAGAGAGAGATGCTATTTACTTTGATTACGAGCAAAAGCTGTGGATTTGCACAATATCTCCCAACTCACACATCAACACCAGCATTGGGGTGGTATGAAGCCTCATACAATCAATTTGATTTGCCTTAGGCCTGAAGTAAGTCAGACAAATGCACTAGGTAAAATACCGATTATCACGAAAGAGAGACGGCATTTTGATATGCAGTCATACGACTTGCACAGCTACTGCGTACATTAGCGTAGGTAAACGCATTTCAAATTGAAAGACATGAAGAAGACTAATAGAGCAACGTTTACAGAGTAAAAATCTACAAAGGAATATGCAAGTAAGGACAAATGATCATCCTACAGTAACTTTCAGCTCATTGCGACCATGCTTCTCACCCATGCTCCCAGAGTGTATGGACAGAAGCACAGCTATGTCCAAACGTAGTCAGGAAGGATGTGGACGAAGATAACGATATAAATATTGAATGTAGTTCAGTAGCAGACTTACGAGGTTGCAACCTCACTCGTCTCCATCTAGAGCGTCTAAGCTTTGGCCTCTCGAGCAATGTAAATACCCTGAAAAGCGACTTGCTCTGTCCTGATGTGTACTAAAGATTATGGGATAGAATGCTGTCACCGTGCTTTTGCTCAGTGGGAATCAACTCCAGGACGCATCCATCTCTCTTCTCGCTGAGGCGTTGGAAATTAACCCGTGCTTGAAAGAGCTTAATTTAAGCTACAACCGCATAGCTGCCTTTGGTTCTACGCGACTGGCACAGGCGTTGACAGTCAATAAAAGTCTACAAGTATTAGACTTGACCTACAACATCATAGGATTGGATGGCGTGTCTTCTTGGCTTGGCGGTGCCTTAAGACGTAACAAATCGCTCATTGACCTCCGACTAAGCTACAATGGCATCGGTAATGCCAAAGCAAATGACCTATTATCATCATTATACCCGCCCCCAGTGTCCTTAGAGAATAAGTTAAAAGCCGAGATGCGTCGGCGACGAAGTGATTTGGCTCCCCGATCACCATTGATTGTGAAGCCAGAACAAGGCATGCATAACACTACACTACAAAAGTTATCGTTGGCGAGCGCTGGTATGACAGACGATACTGCAGACCTTTTAAAGAATGCACTCATCGGGAATGAGCGTATTACGCATTTGGACATATCTGGTAATGCATACTCAGCAGAAGGTTTTGTTGTGATCGCAGAGGGACTGGAAGCGAACAAGTCATTAAAGTTTCTCAAATGCAGCGATAATCCAATACCGGACATTGCCGCTGTGAAATTGCTAAAGGCAATAGCAAACCATACGTCAATAGAGGATGTACTGTTCCAGCGGTGTTTCCAAGGACCACATATCGGACACACACTGGCAAACTTGCTTCACGCCAATAAATTGATCAAGGCGATGGATTTGGTAACCTCAACTGTGGAAAAAGGGTTTTAGAGGCTTAAACTGATCGTTATGCCATATAGAGTCATTGCTGTCTAGAGCCACCAGGAGTGGTTGAATTCTACAAGTCGATAGAAGACAACCATACACTGCAACGTCTAGATCTAGTAGGAAGCTATCGTACGATCACTCTCTTTCGATGCTAATGGTAATCTGGTGATAGGCATGCACAGGAATAAAGTCAGATGCAGCGGTTGGCTACTTGGCAACTGCGCTCAGCCTAAACAACACCTTGGCTTCCATCGACTTGTCATACAATGCGATCACCATCCACGGCTGCAAAATGTTACGAGATGCTACAGTACACAAAAAGTTAGCTATGGCTCTCGAAGGAAATAGTGGAGAAAAGCAAGGTAATGGAATAGTCATCACAGGAGGTACGATCCAAGCATCATAAGCAAACACGTACTTTAGCACTCGATCTATGTCTTCAACTTCCATTCCGTCTCTTCAAGATCCATTTCATCATAAACTGCCACCGCATTTCTACCCATCAAGCACAACCTTGGCAGTATGATGGAGCAATACCTTCTTCAGCTCCCTCCGAAGCTCGCCGACAAAGTTCGTGCTGCAATTTCAAATGGCGATGCTGCCAACAAGATTGAGCTCATTTCTGGAGGTATTCATATAGCATAAAATGGTTTATACTGGACACAATGAGGACTCGTTCGGCTAATAATTTGCTTTGGCGCTTGTGTTTAGCGGACAATCAAAGCTTTATGCTCCAGTTTGAAGACAAACAATACCCTGTCAAGCTAGGTATGTTTTACACTGATATGTATGCCTTGTTTAATCACTCTATAGTCGTATAATCTCATCCGTACCGATATTAATTCTATGAATTGTTATAGCACAAATGCCGACTGTCATTGAAACACACAAGACGTACGATGATAATCTTCTGTACAAATGTGGAGAAATCGGACAGGTACATAAACCTTGTTATCCATAAAGACACTCTTGTTATAACTTTATAACTAGATTTTCATCGTCGGGGAAGGCGAAGAGGACAAGAAGAAATTAGATTCAGTCGATGACCTTCCACATGGCATCACCCCTCCGAACACGAATGTCGTGAAGCGAAAGTATGCGAAAACCAAACACTACACACCCTTCCCCGTATGTACCTCATTTCTCTCCCGTCCAAACTAGCACTAAAACGAGTGTAGAAACCGGAAGTATCACAAGTGGAGGAAGAGCTAAACAATATTATCAACTCCAATACAGCCAACAATGCCATCGGTACAAACCCTCTACCTCGTACATCATCCACGGACTCTTATCATGTATATAAACAGTCGAAACCGACACGGAGCTCGTGGACTTTTGCGACTGGATGGTGGACGAAGCACACCCTGGAGGAATCACCGTGACAGATGAAATGGAGCTCATTCGAAAGCATCCAGAGTACTTGGAACTCACAAACCCTGCAGCTGCACAGGCAAAAGCCTTGGAAAACGATCCGTCGCAGCCTCTTGCATTGGAAATGTCCAAGATGGAAGACAAATCCGGAGCGAATACGCCCATGAACGCATCGGAAGTAGATGGCATGGAGTCTGCTCAACGCTCACCAGCGTTTACACCAAGTGCTAGCCCAGAGAACTCTCAGGATGAAAAGATGGATGATCTGGAAGACGATATTCTAGGTGACATGGAAGAGAAACCATCAACGAATCAAGATAGCTACAAGACGAATCCAGAGTATCAAAGATTGACACGAGAGAAGGAAGCACTGGAGTCCAAGTTGAAAGAGAGTGAAAAGGAAGTGACGGATTGGACGATCAAGATGGATGGAAATGCCAACCATATTGTCAAGGTGAGTGCGATCATCAGGAAGGGATGGATGGATGTACTCACGAGAGGTTATAGGATCGATTTAGAGGTATGCTGGAGGATGCACAGCGACGTCGGGATGAAGTGAAGCAGCAACTGGAACAGGTAGCTTGGCACCTCTCTTATATAATGTACCTCCAATAGCTAATACATGCTAGATTGAAAGACAATTGGGAAGCTACCGGACGTCGTAAGTTAGAAGCAAATAGTAGTGCAAATTCACTTTCATTGCTTTCTTTCGTTCATCCAGAATACTTCTGGACAAGTAGTGAAATGCTTAGTGCTCGTGCTTCCACTTGAGAAGAGCTTCGACCTGGTCCTTGCTCAAGTCCAGACCGATCTTGTTCAGGCCTTCCATGTCGTGTTCCAAGTGGTCCTGGGATCCCTTCTCGTCAGCCTTGGTTTGACTGTGCATCTTCTTGAGCAACTTGCGAAGAGACTTCTCATCTTCTTTGCTACAAACCAGTTAGTCTCATATCCAATAATATCTTTTCAAAGGTAGTGTACTTGAAGTAGACGGTCTCTTCACCACGTTCACGGTCCGAGAAACGGTCCGAGAACGACGCCGTTTGGAAAGGCGTGGCAATCGCACCACGCTTCTGGGCGACACTCATAGCAGCACGACGGAGGGACAGCATTCTTCTTACGTTTTAGATTTTTCTTAATATGACTCGTGTCTATGTGCGGTCGAAATAAGCGTTCGAAAACAACCTTCCATCAACCTTCCATCAACCTTCGGAGAACCTCACTCAAACTATCCGCTGAACCCATTTGACCGGTATGGGGCAGGCAGCGACGAAGGCGAAGGAGGCACGGGCTGAAGCCAAGAGTAAGCCGAAGAATCATAGTCGAAATGTAAAGCAGCAGAAAATCAAGTCTGCTGAAAAATCGGGCATGCTGTCTTTGGCTTCTAGTAAGCTCAAAAAGGTGCCATCGGAGGTGTCTGGACTGACGAATTTACGGACTCTCGATTTATCGGACAATCAGATCGATGAACTGCCTATGGAGTGTGGGAGTCTAGTCAACCTAAAGACTTTAAAACTAGGGTCCAACTCACTCACTAGACTTCCAGATCTGTCTACACTTACAGCTCTCACGACGGTAGATAAAGCATATTCGAAACGTTATGCAGGCTCATTCCATTCTCATATCAATGTTTATAGCTTATCCTGGATAACAATCCCCTCATGGACCTCTCACAGCCACTACCACCCAACTTGACAAAGCTATCACTCAAGCAGAACAACCTCCAGACCATCTCAGATTCCATCATGACACTTGGACACTTAAAAGAGCTCGATCTGACTGGCAACTCGATTACAGCCATTCCGGATGCTATTCAAAATCTAGCTGATATAGAAACATTCATGTTGGATGATAATCGAGTCCAAAACATTCCGAATGCAATGGCAGCATGCACCAAGCTGAAAATATTGTCAGTGAAACGGAATCAGATCAAGGCTACGGCTCCAAGTGGAGAACAGTCGATTGCGAAAGCCATATTGGATGACTCGAATGTCCAGATCTTAAATTTGGATCGGAACCCCATGACCAAGTACGATTTAGAAGCCATGGATGGAATCGACGCGTTCATGGCAAGGCGTAAAATGCTTAAGGACAAGGGCATCCACGCTGGTGTAGCGACGGATGTCAGTCTTTGTGGTCTGGATTAGATATTTTGCTTACGTTTAACAATACGAGGTCGTAGTTTTTGATTCGATGCAATGTCAAAAATGCACAATGGTCGTTGCTTACCGGTTATTCATACTCACACCCTGTACCTGCCATGACGATGCTCGTGGAATGAAGATCATCCCGCCTCGAGGCGGAGAACGACTGTACCCAGACGTCATGGCCAGCTTACCATGAGCTAGAGGCTTCTTAACACTACGCTTTGCGGCATGATACTCTTGTACAATGGTTGCAAATGAGCTCTTGATCAATTTAGCAAAGTTGTCATCAGGATCGTCCACTTGGTAGTAGATATTGCCGACACAGTCGTCCGGATGTCGTTCCAGATCCATGACAAATGCTTTACAACCACATAGTTTACGAGCACATTGCTCATGTTGACTTTTGAGCATGCTTTTACCCAGCTTTGCATACAGCTTAGACAAGTTTTCATGCGCACGAGCCTGTCCCAAGGCGGAATGTACTCTGGATGCTTGTGAAAGTCGAAGGTCACGTGCGTGATACGCTAGCGCTCGCCCAAATTTGGATTGCACAGCTGCGAGGTTGCCAAGGTTCGCATAGACACGAGATTCAAGCTCTGCATCTCCACTTTCCAATGCGATAACTAAAGCTTCTTGCTGTACCGCAAACGAACGTTCATACCTTCCTTCATCCATGTATAGCACACCAAGAGCTTTCAGAGCACGGCCTTCTAATCGGCGTAAGTGGGATGAACGAGCTAGCTCCAGAGATTTCATTTGTGCATCTCTAGCTTCATCCACACGACCATTCTCCTTTAAAGCCATTCCCCAATGATGATACAAAAAACTAGACAGCATCCCAGTAGTTTCCATCTCCTTCTGAAGCGATACACCTTGCTCACAGACCTCAGTTGCCCTCGCAAACATACTAGCAGCTTCTCCTGAATTTCCACAACCGTATAACTTATACGATCCACGCGCAATTAGTCGAGCGATCTCATGTCTGTTGGCCTCTATCTGTGCATCCACCTCTGTCAAAAATACCCCCTGCTCGCCTTCATCTTCACCCCAGGCACCTGGTACTTGTCCGGATCCAAGTGGATCATTTTTGTCTTCTCGGTCATCTAGAAATAAAGGTAAGGTCGCGACAGACATAGTTGCAGGCATGGATTTCTCTGCCTCCAAGGGGCGGTCTTTTTGAGAGGCTGATATGTTCGGTATAAAGTTCAACCGATCCAAAGAAACTGATGAGTTTAAAATTCGTCTTCGATGACGAGAACGTGGCTGTAGTCCAGAGTATACTGTCGAACTCATAGCACGCAAGACTGGAGATGGTGGATTAAAATCAGTTGATTCACTCTCCATCTTCTGTCTACGAGTAAGCTGCTGCTGTACCGACACATCTAAATCTCCACGTAAAATACTCTTGCGAGCTACATGACGTCGTTTTCCCCCGCCTCGGTCTTCATCTCCACATGTCGATGGCCGTTGCTTCAATTGCAAATCCAGCGGGTCCAACTTACCATCAACTTGCGATCGAGCAGTGGTAACATCTTCCTGTCCAACACCGATAATTGCTTCATCTTCGTCTACCTTTGCATCCTTTAGTGCAACCTTTGAAGACGATATTTGGTTGAGCATCTTCCGGGCTACAGGAGACAATGGTCGAGGTTTGAGCGATGGAATGCTTCGTTGACCTTTTAGCGATTGCTTTCGGCCAGTTTTGTGAGCAACAGCGCCACTTTTGTTCTTTTGAGATGAAGATAAGCTCACTGAGCGTCGATTGCGTTCATGTACGAGGTTCGGATATAGCTCTGCCACGTCGGTTGGTAGTGACATTTTGCTTGTAATTTATACTCGTTTATCGTTTAGGCAGTCATGCCGTCCTACTTACTGCATAAGCTATTTATAACCTCGTGAAGATCTACGAGTACCGAACATGATAACGCAATCTCTGTGCACACAATAAGCATGCCGATCAAATGCATTCTCTCTTTACTTTAACGTACTTACTGGTGGAAAACAATTTATGCAGCTGCGATGCCTACATGGATTTATTTGCGAGTCAATACAAATTTGACATCGCTTACGAGCCACGTTGCTATGTTTGAGCTCACTTGAAGCCAAGTAACGACAATTTACTGTACGGTTCTATCTTTTGTGCGAAAACTTGGCTATAATACACTGATTCGAGCTATGGTGGGTAAACATCGACATGAACAATATGAATTAAACGAGTAGTTTATTCGATATCAAGGAAGCTGGAATGAAATGATAGATTACTAATAGATCATGAGGGTTCATTTCTTATGCATGCAAGTCGGGCCCGTCTGCTAGTGCACCAGGATATATTAATTATCTCCGATTCTTTCGCTTAAACACTCCAGCTCGTTTGCTTTATACTACAGGATAATGATAAGATGAAAGACTACACACACATAGCCTGTTCATATCCTGATATGAAATACTGATGGTAATACGAATGAATGTGACTTGGCAGTCACTGTTTCAATTCACTTCCTGACTGTGCAACAGCGGAGCCTTTCTGCTGCATTTTGAACCCTCGAATCGTGGTCACCTCAAACGCCAAGTTGAAGAGCAATTGCCAACATTTAAATACCAGAGCAAACTTCCGCCAGAAAGTGCAACCTTTGACATAATTCAATTATGAATATTATCTTCAAGATAGAGAACATTTTATTAAGCATAATTCATCGAATTCCCCTGTAGTGAACCACAGGACGGAGTACAGAACTGTATCCATAATCAGAGTTTCCAAAGCGAACCTGGTTCTCCATTCAGCTGTCAAATGTATCTAAGCCGTCTTATGATAACCAAACGATTTATGTGGATGGAGGATGTGCTAGACTCGGAGAGGTTCAACATACTGATGCTTCTTTTGCTTTGGTCTTCGTTTTTCCATTAGAAGGAAAGAAATTTTGCTGGCAAGCATCATTGGTACAATGTAAAGGGATTCAGGCTTTCTATCTCTACGTACAGAATGTCTCGATGAATCCACGTTGTGTAGATATGGAGCATGGCGTTGCGCAGTTTAAAAGGGTATTGTTCTCGCTAACATTTATAATTTGGAGCTTGGCAAAGCATCCCCGCTTCGATCTTTATTTAGGTACTCGATGCATCTGTGATAAATTAAAGTCACTCGGAGTCACTTGAAATGCTGCGGATGTCTGGGTTTCATTTCAGGCAAGTTCGTGGAGCTTATAGTACTGGTGGCCTAGTGGCTTGTTTCACGCTGGCAAGTTACCGTTTTAAATGTAATCTCGCTCTGCATTTCGTCCACTTCGTGGCGTAAACCTGCGGAATCATACCTTGCTTAGGATAAGATCGTTACCTATGCAACATAATACCTGCCCAAATACACGTGTATTCCGCCGATTGTAGTATGAGCTGGAACCACGTTTGCAATGTGGATAAGAAGAGGACGATATCCAGTGCATCTACGAATCAGCCCATCAGATCAAGCAATGCCTGATCTCTACATAAGATAGTTTCATGGGCGTAGCTACACGATAGCAGCGCATGCAGCCTGCAGAGAAAACCATGTCTACCGAAGCACTTCTCCAATGCTATAGGTACAGCTACGTCAATCAACCTATCGCAGTAACGCGAGTGAAATTTCTAATCGCTTCTATGCTATCGTCCATTTGCATGAAGTGACTAGGATGCGACCGAGAAGAATTTCCAGCCAGAACTTGGCGTACCACATGTCTGTGTTTCTTGGCTGACATCAAGCATAAGGCCACGGTCGCATTGATTCATTGTTAACACGAATCCCCTCACAGTCATTTGCCGTTCTTTTGATACCAATTCGCACGCTCCTGCTCGGTTCAAATCGTGTGATCAAGGACGCCATCACAACTCCATTACCGATTTGCAACTCAGAACGCATAGCTATAGATTATGCTGGGCAGACTCGACCCAACGCGTGAGCTGTGTGGCTCTTGCGGTGTGCGGGTGCACAATCCGAATGCACCAGCTTTCCTAATGGAATGCCACTATTGTGGTCGATGGTTCCACGGGAGTTGCGTCGGGCTCACCGAGTTTGCGGCGATCGACATTGCTAAGTTTGCATGCCAGGAATGTGAACACCAAGGACATGCTACACAACGCGTCTCCCGTACCCGCCTTCTACCACGTACATCATCCTTGGTCTAAGCAATTGTATCACATAGCTATCACTCAACGAGATCAGCTGCAGCAACTCAGCTATGCCCCATTGCCAATCCAGCGTGGTTTCCATATGCAACCGAACTACGACAACGCCGTACCACCACTAGCAGAGTATCGAAAGAACTCTTCCATGTTTCGGCAATTGCTCAACTCGGCCATCTTTGCCAAATCCGGTATCCGCCACGTCAACGTTGCTGTACGTCCATTGTGCTTTGATGCTAGGTAAGAACGCAACTGATTTATTTACCAAATGCTTTATCTCGTAGGAATTTAATGCAAAGTACTTCCAAACGCGTCGGTTTGATGATCCGATTCTCCTCATTGAGAAAAATTGGGTTGCTGCTGGAAAGACACAACAGTTTCCAGTCATCTCGTCAGATCACATTACACAGATTTTAGATGACAACGTCAAAGTTTGTTCCTTTGATGTCGATTTACAAGAAATATTTAACTTGTCAACGAACGGATGGGAGTTGAGACAGCATGGTGATAACACTAGTCAGCCTCCAAATGCCGTCTTCCAGCTCGAAGATTCCTCTTTTTACGATCAAGTCGCTGCACCAGACGCAGTTCGGGAAGTTGATTGGTATCACATGCTAATGAAGTCAGAATCTTCATCAAATACTCAGTCTCGGTACCGTCAAGGTCAATATGGTGCCCATTACGGCGCATGTACATTCGTGGACTTTTCTATCGCTCGCTCTCAATCATCCATCTGGCTTTCGGTCTCAAGTGGAGAGATATGGTTCTTACTTGTTCCACCAACGCCAGACAACCTACGTGAATATAAACACTGGGTGACGAACATGGACCCACCAGCATCCAGAAGTTTCCTTGGGGATCAAGTAGACAAGTGCATCAAGTGCGTCGTGTGTGAAGGCATGACAATCCTCGTACCTGCTGGATGGATCTATGCTTTGTATAGTCCTGTCGAGTCAAGTTTCTTCTGTGGTGCGTTCTCTACAACCTTAAGCCTCACGAGCAATGTCCAGACATTCATGCTCGAAGCAGATCCAGTACTACGTCAAGCATGGTTCGATAAGTCCTTTGGTTATATGATGCAGGACATGAAAGCACAGATGTGGGCAATGCTTTATGAGTACATTCATTTGCTAACCGATCAGACTGGCACGAAGAGAGTGGTAACCGAGGTAGAAAAGCAATCACTAGCAATGGCGATCCCCAATCTGCGTCAATTTAGCTCTATGCCCATTGCACTAGATGTACAAAATCGAGAGAGATACGTGCCGACATCAATACCGGAAGCACAGCATTTAATTGAGCAGTTGAATCAGGCTGTTGCTGGCGCGTCTCCTACGTACAATCCAAATGCTAGTGGACCAAACGTGTTTAATGTGCCATTAAAGATGCAAGGGCACATGCAACAGGAAAAGCTACAGCCAAACTTCCAGAGCACGTGGCCAGCAACTGGGAATCAAATGGAAGCGCATTCGATGCAGCAAATGTGGGATTATGATCCTCGAAGTGTGCACCAAGATGCCAGTTTCTCCGGAAACAATACATTTGTACCCGACTTTGACCCTGGGTATGACAGTCGAATGAACATGCAGCTGGACTACGCACTCCAGTCGTTTTCAATGATGCATCAAAGTCCCCCGGTGTATCCGACCAACGTGAATGGACAAGTGCATCCAAACTACATGCAACAAAACTTTGGTCCTGGCATGACATCAGCGCCACCAGTGAATGTAGAGGCTGATACAAGTTACCAAATGAATGTCGATCAATGGAAAATGTATCAAAATGGAGCACGTAGCCATCGAGCTTCTTGTCATCGATGTGGAAACTTGCGTAAAAAGAATACACAATGCTCCCGATGTCCTCACATCTTTTGCCACAAGTGTGCTGAGAAGATGATGGAGGAGCATGAAGACTCGGTCTTTGTCGACGGCTGTCCAGTCTGCAAAGAACTGTGCTGCTGTGGTAAGAACCGCACCGACATGTGTCAACGCAAGGTATTTTATGATTTATTATATTATGTAGACTCTTCTTACTTATATTATGCGATAGTACCATTGCTACAAGAAATGCCCATCGACAAAGCGTCCAACTACGTAAACTACTTCCTTGGGAAAGAATATAGCTATGCACATACTAGTAGCGTCGACAATAAATTGGATTCTTTGCTGACTCGGTGATGAACTCAATTCGGATATTCAACAAGGTTTAGAGAGAGCTTGTTTTATTTAATGCCGTTTATCTTGAGATGCGGACGGAGAGAAGCCATGGAAATTAAAATGGCTTCCTCCGTACGAATCGTACGACTGCCTTGCGCTGGACAGGTATTCACCCACATATCAAACAGCGTGTGTGAGTCGTCTCCACTCACATGAATCGACTCGTCTGCATTCACACACTCTTCAATACCAGCAACACCACCGAAAACAATGAGAGCGTGATGGAAACTTGGAAGAGTGAAGTCATCATCGTCGACGGATACGTGACCTCTTTCGGACGTACCAACCTTAAGGTCATAACCACCTTCGAAAGGACAGTCCTGCCACACTTGCTGCAATGACGAAGCGAAACGAGCATTGTATCCCCAGTACGTTCCTAGCTCCTGTCGTGGCTCAGATGACGACACTAGCGTGCCTCGCATCTTTTTACTATTCTTCGTGCTCTCATCTAGCTTGACTGTCACACGAACACCGGACTGAATCCGTTTATCCACTACCACTTCGGTCTTGTAGCCGACGTTAACGAGGCAAGCGTCGGCGTCACCTTTTACCTGGCGATTCGACACCACACCTTCACGATATGGACTCCACTCGTGAGCTCTGACGTGGTGCGGAGCATCCAACGGGTTGAGTAATCCAGCACAACTCAAGTCTGCATGCATGGGGAATAGTGCTCGACGAAGGTATTGTGGTGTATCAAGGTATTGGAGGATGCGTAAGAAAAACGTATGACAATCATGTGCAGAGCGCTTTTGTTCTGTTGTCGTGGCATTGGCTTTCTTGTTGCCGAGTTGATCATCAAACACGATAATTTCGTCTACTTGGAAGACGACACAGGCACGAGCTACTTGTCCTGCCAAATACGTTTTTAGCTCCTTTGTCTGTGCATTGTCCAAGATCGACCCAGGGACTGCAAGACTGAGAGTGCAATTGCGACCTGCTTTGCTATCAATATGCTGCTTCTTCAAAGCGCGTTCCTGTTGCTTTTGCTGAAGCTCCTGCTGTCGCTGTTCCTCTCGCTCCTTTCGCTTCTTGTCACGTCTAATTTTCTTCTCTTCGCGATTGCGCTCCTTCACTTTCTTGCCTTGCTCAGTGGAAGTAGTTGCTGGAGTTGGTGCAACAGGCTTTACTTGAGTACGAGGTGCAGGAGCAGCCTCATCCTCGCTTGACTCGCTACTGATCATCTTTAAGTGTGATTTCAGTTGGTTGGATGAGAAAGTGGCTACATTATCCTATATTATAGGTTCTACCTATAGATCAAGTCGCACTTGGCACTCCATCATACTTCCTTCATGACCAATTTATCTGTTTGTTTCATGCGATGTGTGTATTATAGCTGTCAAGGAAGATGTTCGACGTATAAATGATGTACTGGTGCGACGTGTTGGAAGCATAAGAAAGCTGAAGGAGCGAAACACCTATTTCAGGTGTGGAGCAGTTTGTCGAAGTTGAAACGACTGCACGCCTCTTCCAACCTCCCATTATCGAGCGGTAGGCAGCAAGGGGATTCTCTTCTATATAACATTTGATAAAGTGTATCTTCGTGGTCAACTCGGACATGGGTGGCACGAACCATCGCGTTTCTCCCGAGGTGGCGGCGAAGCAGCCATCCTCCTTGACGCCGAAATTACCACCTGCCGATCCTGGTGCCAACCGTAATTTTGTTCAAGTACGCAATGCCGTGCTTAATAAGCAGCTTGCAAAACTTGGGCTCTCTGCAGAACAGCTCGAACGTATCTCGCCATTCCGGAAAAAGATGCTCGTCTTACTCGAAGCTCGTTGGTTTACCATGCTTATGCTAGTTGTAACCATTTACGCACTCTTTGGAGATGACATTCGCCTAAGTCTTTTCAGCAAACCTGCTGATGATACGTTTTACGCACTTGCCTGTGTCTGCCTCGTCCTATTCAGCTTCGAGTTCCTCATATCATGCATTGCAAAGCCGAACTATCTTTTCAGCTTTTACTTTGTCCTCGATCTTATTGCGACTTTCTCTGTGTTACCAGACATTGGGTGGATTTGGGAAGCTATGATCGGCTCAAATACAAGTTCTTCCGCTTTAAAAGCAAGTAAAGCGACTAGAGCCGGTAGTAAAGCAGGTCGGATTGTGCGCGTCGTTCGCGCAGTTCGATTGTTTCGAGTTGTAAAAATTCTCAAGATAAAGCAAAGCGATGAAGAACAACAATTGAATGGAGAACAAGAGCAGAAGGAAAGCAAAGTTGGTAGTCGAATGGGCGAAGTTACCATTCAACGTGTTGTCGTCCTCGTCCTGTTTCTCATAATGCTCTTACCTATCTTTGATGGTGGCTATTCGCAAGAGGAGTACAGATTCCAGCAGTACGGCCTTGAAAGCATGCATTTCGCGATTTCCTCTGGCATGGTACCACGCGAGTCGTACGAATTTGATATTTTGTTTCGAGAATTTGTTCGAGATACGGGAAGCTTAATCTATCTCGACCTAACGAATTGCTCGAAAGAGCTGGTAGGGAGTGAAATTGAAAAGGTTCGCTTTCAACCAGAAGACGAGCCTGGTCGTGAGTACAGCCTTGCTGTAAACCCGACTACAGGCTGGAAAGCAACGCATGTCTATTCAGATTACGATTTAATGTATGAAGATTACCGGGACGTCGAAACCAACGTCGTCCGTGCATATGGCTGCTACAACAGCAGCTTAATTGCTACAGACAGTGGTGATGAAAACAGCGAATGCTTGAGTATTGCAGTCTTTGATATTCAGGAAACGAGCAGAGAAGGCGCAGTATTAAACATGATCAAGACATCTTTTATCATCGTCGTATTGGTGCTTGCATCGACAATGTTCATTCGTACAGCACGCATTTTAGTGCTGGAGCCAATCGAGCGTATGATGAGCGTCGTTCAAACCTTGGCAGCGAACCCGCTTGCCACTGTGCAGTTATCAGGAGATGAAGAGCAGATCCGTCGAGATGCAAAGGAAGAAGGACTGGAAACTGCTCTGCTCGAGCTTACTTTGTCAAAAGTTGGTAGACTCATGCAAGTTGGCTTTGGAGCTGCTGGTGGTGACATTATTGGTAAGAACATGGGCTCTGGAGATCTGGACCCAATGCTGCCTGGCAAGAAGATTACAGCCATCTACGGCTTTTGTGATATTCGGCAGTTCACGGATACGACAGAGTGTTTACAGGAAGAAGTGATGGTCTATGTGAACAAACTTGGCGATATTATGCACTCGGGCACACATCACTACTATGGCATGGCCAATAAAAATGTTGGTGATGCGTTTCTGCTCTCTTGGAAGATATGCGATGGCGAGATGCCTCATTTTTCTAGATTCACGGACAGTCCGACGGAAGAGGACAGGAAACAAGTGAATGAGAGCGTGCTTTGTCCACCTAATGCTGGTGCTGGCACCAAATTGAGACGAGTCACGCCGACGGAGATGGCGGATAGTGCTCTCACAGCCTTCATTAAATGCATGATTGACCTCGATAATGCAAATACGAGCGGAACACTATCCGAGTATTTGAAACATGAAGCAGTTATTAAGCGTTTTGGACCCAACTTTCGGATCAAAATGGGCTTTGGGATGCATGTCGGGTGGGCGGTCGAAGGAGCGATCGGTTCCCGGTTTAAGATCGACGCAACGTACATATCGCCTCATGTGGAAATGGCAGATCGGCTGGAAGCTGGATCAAAGATATTCGGGACGCCAATCAACATTTCACATTGGTTAGCTGCCCTCTTGTCTCCTGCTGCTCGTAAGTTTCTACGCAAGATGGATCGCATTAGCGTCCGCGGTGTCGACAGACCTCTGACTGTCTACACTTTTGATGTGACCGTACCAAAGAAAGGATTTGGCACACCACATATCGACTCGAAGACTGGACTTCAACAGCCTGTGGACTTTGCAAGCGATGCAGAGTACATGGAGATCCGAGAAGGACTCGAACCTGCATTCCTAGAGGCAGCGAATTGTGCTGTCGAAGCTTATCTCGGAGGCGACTGGGGAAAAGCAAGACACTATTTGATGCATGCGCAGCAGATTCGTCCACAAGATGGACCTTGCAAGATGCTCATGAATGTATTGAAAGAAAACAACTACGAGACACCTCGAGACTGGAAAGGTTACCGCTACCTAGAAGGATATTAGACTGCAATCTATCTACTTGTACTTCGAATATGACTATCGGCTGCATATAATATCATTTTGGGCTTTCTACTTCCTAGATTTCTTCGCGTACATGATCTACCTGGCGACTCAAGCAAAGTAGCTCCGATATAGCTAAATTATAGCTCCAACTAGGAAATTCATTTTCCACCAATAAAATGGTTGATGGACACAAAAGCTGACACAAAGTCGAGATTGGCCACACTAGCTACTTCATAGTCTTCTACTGCGCACTTGTGTACGCTGTATTCGATTAGAGTTTCGAAAGGCAGTTGCGTAGCGACATATAAGACTTTCGGCTTTGATTTTATCCACGAGAACACTTGAGGACGTCGTAACAAGGAACAGAGTCGATTGGACACCATGACGGAAGTATTAAAGAAGCAAGATAAGAAAAAGAGTAAACGTAAGCAGCGCAAACCAGTTTCAATCGCCCCTCCGAAGATAGTATGATGCATATGGTGCTAGTATATGGTATGTCATGTCTAACTATGCTCTTAATAGAAATCGCGAAGACGTGCGCGTCAACTAACTACGTCATTCCATCGCTTGACACACGAATTGGACAGCATAAAGCAAGACAAGGACCTTAGTACAGAAGAGAAGAAAGCAAAGGAAAATGAAATTCAGGAACAATTAGATGATATGGGCGGCCGAGTGGCATATCAAGATGCTAGGTACTTCACATTCTTAGTTCAATCAATCCTTTCATGCGTACTAAATGTCATTCAAAACCATAGTATTCTGTCCACAAGTCTCCATAAGACATCCAAGTGGGTGTTCCAGCTACTTACAAAGCTAGACCTTCGACCTAAATCAAAGCAACCGCCACTTCGCGTCCTTGAGGTCTACCTACTCCTTGTCTACTCTATGAACTATACTGAAATGCAGGTTAGGTTGGAGCCATCAATACGCAGCTTGTGGTCTGTCCATGGATGAACGTACGAGCAATCGACCTCATCTCCCGTAATGAACGCATTGAACAAATCGATTTCTTCAATCTCGTTCCGAATCAAAGCTACCAAGTCGTCGTCTCCAGCATGGTACGTCACCATCTCAACACACCATCCAATTGCATTATTCATCGTAGTACTTACGTAGGTTATCAATTGTGTGCCTGACGCATCGAAACGAGGCGAAATGCTTCAGCTATACCACAGTCACCTAGAGTCTGACGGACTACTCTTTCTCATGCTACCCCTCCTCTGTCTATCCAACTCTACTTTCATGACATATGCACGTTTCGTCGACATTTTAAAAGCTGTCGGTTTCCAAATCGTCGAGACCAAGAATTCGCCTAAAGTCGCATTCTTTTGTCTACGAAAAGCCACACCAAAGAGCAATACCAGCGGGACGTTTCCACAAGTGAAAGTGCGACAAGGTCATAAACGCAATGCATTTAGTGTCATTTTATAGGCATAAAGAATCCATCTTCATGTTTGACTTTGAAAGTATGCAATGCACTCGTCTTTTGTTCCGTCCGGATGAGCCAACTGCCACTCGATGATACGATCCAACATGGCTTTGATAGGAGGACCACGCTCTACCTTGAGTTCACTCGTTACCTCTTTTCCCTACGAAAAGCATTAGAAGAAGATGACAGATAGACAAAAAAGATAGATGTACGTTTAGTAGTGGGCGGAGGTTCCACACATCGTCTAGTTTGGACTCAGAGGCGAAGCGTGTGAATGCTTCATACCGACTGGAGATAGCAGCATGATCCTCCGGATTGGAACACTGCACGAGTTCGTCCGTCATGGCAACGTCTCGTACTAGTGGCCATAAAGAACCGATCGATCGAATCATAAGACCCACTTTGACTCGACTGTAGGACGCAGTATCCTTAATGAGAGACGCCAAATCCAGGACATGACCCAAAATGACGTTTCCTACTTGCTCAGCGTCCTTTGTCTTCAATTTGAGTGCGTCTCGGATGGCAACGTACGGCAAGTGAACATTCTTTTTCTTTTCTGTGATGTAGTAGCCTCGCAGAGGAAGGAGATAGGCACTTAGCATCCTCAACTTCCATTCCTGCAACGCATCCTCCTCCAGAGCATTCACATCTACGTCTCCACCATCCCTCTCTATGATTAACGCATGCATCTTCCTAGATGCCAACTGTCCTTTTGTCCACATCTCTTCCTGTAGATTCACTGCCACCTTTGGTGCCGACTCATGGAAAACAGATAGCTCTTGAGGAGGCAAGAAGATGGTAGAGCATAGCTGCAGGTCTGTCAAAAGCTTCATTGCTTCGACCGGATGCGCCGATGTGCCTGTGACCATTCCTAACACTTCTTTCCCCACACGCTCTCGACTGACTTTCCTACCTAGTGCGTCCTTTACTTCGTCTAGCTTGGCAGCTTCTTGTAGCTCGTCCACCAAGGTAAAGTCAAATCTAGCAGCAAAACGAACTGCTCGAAGCACACGCAACGGATCGTCTAAGAACGTCGTGCGAGGCTCGAGTGGCGTCCTCATCAGTCCATGTGCCAGGTCATCTCGTCCCTACGACACATCAATAAACGTAATCCTAGCATCTTAGAAAGCTAGACAGTACCTTGCCAGTGAAATCCTCAATCTTCTTCTCTGCGATGTTGTAAAATAAACTATTCATGGTAAAATCTCTTCGCTCGGCATCCTGCAGTGGTGTCCCAAATGTCTACAAGTATCCTCAGTCGACTATCTCGCGTACGTTTAAATGAATACATCTACAATTTCTGGGATACGATGCTCATCAGAGTAGGTTTCACTACGGAGATTGACGAAATCGACCCATCCAAGTCCGTTCCCAAGTTTCATCGTCGCGGTCTCCAGGTGCTTGGATTGATCCGGATTCGCTTTAATCACACCCACTGCATGCTGGTCATACCCATGACGCTGCTCAAACTGATTTACAGCATCTGCAAAGGCCTTGCCACTCATGGTATCGAGCACAATGTCCACATCGTCGCTATGCCGACCAAGCAGCTTATCCCGTACCCATCCTCCAGCTACTCGCAAAGTCACTTGTTTTCCACATTCTTGAGCTACTTGCTCCAGCAATGTAAATAGCTTTTCCTCCGTCTCTGTCAAGCTAATCGTTTCGTTCATATTCCGAGGAGACTTGGCTATCGGTCTCTCGTGCTCAGACTCGATCGCACGCTTCATGATTGACAAGCATTCTGATTTATAGGCAACATTTGTATCATTATTTTACATCTATTAAATACATTTTTCAAGTGTAAGCTCCTGGCCAGCCATTTCGATATTTGAGCAGTGCCGAATACACGCTCGATGTCGCTTGTGCGGCGGAGAGTTTGTTCTACTACAGCTTCTTGTCGCTCTTCCGCTAGTCTGTGCAAACAGGCGCTCGGAATTGAGCACAAGATTGTAGTAGTTGTCGGCAAATATGAACTTGAAGCTAATGTGTGGAGTTCCTGCTGTCGCTACAAAGCTTGGACCATGAAAAATGCTTCTACATATCTTTTTACTCTATCTGTTTACTAGTGTAGTCGAGAATGAGAATATAGTATATAAAACGTATTGCCAATTGGTCATGATAGTCTATTGTTCGTCTTTTGGTTTCATTGCTGGGAACAGCACCACCTCCTATTGCCATTCGATCAGTACATGTATCATACATATCAAGACCATGGACGTACTCGAATCTGTAGTTTTCCCGTCAGGAGCATCACAAATCGGTCGATACCTAGTCCGAATCCTCCTGTCGGAGGTAGACCATATTCTAGCGCTGTACAGAACTCTTCATCTTTCCCATGCGCTTCGTCATCACCCAAATGTCGATCCTGCTCGAAGTGTTAGTACTTCACCACGAAATATATAAGCGTATCGAATATACTTGTTGCTGCGCGGCAAAGCGTGCTCGCTGTTCGATTGGGTCGTTCAATTCAGTATACGCATTGCAAAGCTCCTTTCCAGCCACAAAGAGCTCAAAGCGTTCTGTCACGCCTTGCTGATCCCGATGGTCCTTTGCCAATGGACTCATGCACTTCGGATGATTGTACAAGAACGTCGGATGGAGACACTTGGGCTCAATGAACTCACTAATGAGTCGGTCGATGAGCCGAGTCGTCGTGTGTGGCTTGGGACAGTGTACTCCATGCCGAGAGCACAAGTCCAAAAGTGCAGGGATGGACTCGTCACTATTGACATCAGGCAATGACTCTCCCAGCTCTTCCTCCAACGTTTCGAGGATAGGTAGTCGACGGAATGGAGGAGTAAAGTCAATCTCGACATAGTCCTCTGCTTCTTCAGCCTCGTTCTCGTGCGTTGGGTACTGAATCTTATACGAACCATTCACGTCTTTAACAATACTACTAAGCATCTCTTCCGTCCGATTCATGATCGAATGGTAATCTGCGTAGGCTTCGTAGAACTCACACATGGTGAATTCTGGATTGTGCGTTAGATCGACGCCTTCGTTCCGGAAGACTTTGCCAAGTTCAAACACTTTATCAAAACCACCGATCACAAGCTGCTTCAGGAACAGTTCAGGAGCAATGCGCATGAACAAATTGCGTCCGAGAGCTTTCGATGAAGTCGCGAATGGGGTGGCAGCTGCACCACCGGCAGATGAAGATAACATTGGCGTCTCTACTTCCAGAAAGCCCTGGTCTTCCAAGTACCGTCGTACACCTCGCACGACTTTTGCTCTTGTCTCGAAGATCGGACGTACCTCTGGGTTTGTCAGTAGATCGAGATACTTTTTCCGAAAGCGAATCTCCTATGGTGAATAAAAGAGTTAGATGGACGTACGTCGTAGGTTTGTAGGATGTATGTACAGGTTCTTTGATGCCATATTTCGAGTTCGGAAAAGGTTGGACACATGGAGCTAAGACTTCAACTTGACGAGGGATGATGCTTAGTTCTCCTTTGCCAGATTTTCCCGGGAACCCATGAATTCCTATCGCCTGTGTTAGATGACAAAGCACACGCATTGTTCATGCTGTCGAGTGTTTACCAATGATATCGCCACGACGGAGAGATTCGTGAAGTGTACGAAATTCTTGTTTTGTTTCATCCGGCGACAGGCCTTGGCCGTGGAAATGCTTTGCCTCGGACAATACTTGCACACTCGAGCCGTTGCTCTGAACATCTAGGAAGACAAGGTTCTTACTGGCAGACCGAATGGACATGACACGACCTAGAGATAAAATAGAGGTTTGCTATCATAGACGCTAGATACTTTGAATGTGGATTATTAACCTGCGAGATTCACTTGATCCTCTTCCAGTCGTGCCTTTGCTGGTATATGGTCATACTTTTGACGAAACTCATCCACTGACATGGATGTGGGGAACGTGTGCGGGTATTTTTGAAAGTTCTTGACTTCATGGAACCTTTCAAACGGACTTTCACTTGCTGTCGTCGACAATAGTCGTCGTTGTCTCCACAAGCGGTGCATACTGATCGTATTTTATTGTTTTATACTGAAAATAGTCAACCCACCTAGTAAGCAAAGACTATAGCGTTATTGCATGCAAAAGAAAGCGTATGAAGATGCTAAAAACCTGCACTAAGTGTTTCGAAAGCTACTCGCACCTCCGTCTGCGTTTGCTTGTCAGATTTTGTTGTAGGCCAGACGATCAAAACAGCGGTTTTACGTCCTTGAAGTGCTCTGATTCGTCCATCTTGACAATTCGTTCCTAATCATTTGGAATTAACTAGCTGACAACGAATTTGACACGAAATGATCGATCCGAGTGAGGAGCTCTTGGGAGGAGTCCTACAGGCCGCTGAGTACTTTCAGAACGGATGCCTTGTAGCTGAACCTGGTGCATTAGAAAGCCTACGTTGGTCGAATTCACTTCCGCTGCTACTTCGTGACTTTAACGTGTCCAAAATCGTGGATGCTAATCAAGTCTGGGCATGTCTCGATCGCAAAGATGACCTGCTAGAGCTTTTGGATGATACTGTTGATATTGGACTGGAGGATTCAGATGATGAGTATAGCACGGCATCAGAAATAGAGCATCTTGTGCTGCTTGTCTCGGGTTTTTTATGGGACTACGAAACACACTTAAGAACTCTCGTCCAGCTTCGTATAGCTCGACGTATATCCATTCTAAGTTGTCTATCAGAGCATGCACATGAATGCTATCCATTCCGAGGACCAGTGGTTCAAATGTGCTTCGACCACTTCGCTTCCATGCTACAAGACCTCGTACCCCAAGTGACTGCTGCGTCTACTGCGGAGGATGAATGGGGATGGGAAGAGGATGGCAATCTGGATCAAATGCTCCATCAAGACGCTACAAATGCCAATACGTCCAAGATGCAGATCCATATATCTCATCTTCCGCTCCATTACTCTACGTTGTTGTCTCCTTCCACTTCCCCTCTCCAAAGTGCAGGCGATTCAACACCTTCGATAGTTATTCTCAGTCACCCTTCATGCTCTTCAGTGTATCCGTTGATGCTCAGTCATCTTACAGAGCCATCAAAGTCTTCTGCAGGTGTACATCACGGCAGAGAAGAAGATTTAAGCCACCTTCCTCCAGCAGTGCGGTATTCTCATGTGAATGAAGTCCCTCCAGACGACATTCCATCGACATTCCGACGCTCATTAAGACTACTAGCTCATGTACTAGCCGACACAGTCACTCAAATGAGACTAGACGTCCGTGAAAACATCTTCACTATGGGCGGAACGTCACTCAAGATCGGACACACACTCGTACGATGATGTTATACAGACCTTGCAACAAGTCTAGTCATTCACATTCACTTTACTATGTAAATAGCTGCGCATCTTAAACGAAAGTCGAGAAGAGTCTGCTGTATACACCACTCCAGATGAAACAAAAGCGTCTGTCATTCTTGTCGATAGGTAGCGTCATCATAGACATCTTCTCTACTTTTACAGCAAACTAACCGCAGCATTAACGACGTTCTAGAACGGCTGATCTGGCATCTCCCAATTCATTCGGCTCCTCTTTGGTCGACAAGATCCTCAGTTTATTACCGCAGACGCCTTCTACTAGCAATATCTCTTCCACAACTGTATACTCACATTTGATACACCCTTTACAACATGACATCTCACATATTCTTTTTAGAACCGTTCGGATCTATCTCGAACAGAGATCTACCCCATGCACGGGTGTCGTCCAACGCCCTTGATCAGTCTAGACAACAATGTTCATCCTGAAGCATCCAAACACTATGCCAGCTCTTCGTTCCTTCAATCCGTCCAATACGATGGTGGCGCCACTCTCCATCCTTCACGCCAAGCTGCTGGCATCGAACTCTTGCGCTCACTTGTGTTCAAGCCACCAAAGATGGCGTTACGTGACGTTGATCGGAAGCTACAATACGCCGAGCGAGAGCTGACGCAGGCACAGAAAGTTCAAAAGAAACCAATTTCTCGAAAGCCTGGACAGCCTAAACCAAGCACGCGAGGTAGAGACGTCGTGCTGCGTCGTGTGCAGACGATTTTAGAAGCAGGAGAGCCTGCGATCTATACTTATTCCTCGATAATGGAGATGGCGTTGATTGTATTAGAAGCTTTGGAACGTATGGAAGGACAGCAGAGTGGGTGGGATGAAGGTCGTTCAAGAGTCCTACGACATATCCAGTTGATGCAAAAAGATGCAAAGGAATGGATCGTTCCAGATGCAGTGGATTATCTCCAACGTCACGTACCATTACAGGCAGAAGAAGGCAAGGATAAAATTCGACAACTACTTTCGATGCTAGTACATGCCTTTGCAGTGTCTTCTGGACCTGAAATCGAAGATTATACGATGGAAATCGTGGGCAAAGCACTCGTTCGACTCTTTACAGAGGTCAGTGTCACTTTATTTAAAGTTTCTAAAGCTTTTATTAACGTCTAGAAAATGTAGATTGGAGCGAAAGATCCAGAGTTACTACGAGGGCTGTTCCCGGACGAAGCAGTAGATAGTATAGATGCATGTGGAGTTAGGACATTGTCGAACGTTCCATCTGGGCGAACATTCTCAGATGAAGAAGGAGATGAGTGGGGATGGGAAGACCCTATGAGCCCAGTGGCATCTCCTCAAGCGGCAGCAGCTACGTCAGTCCAACGCGATGCAGTACAAGTGGAAGCGATTGTAACCCCGATAGTCATGCAAATGATAAAGACGCTTAAAGTAAGTATTGTGATACAAGCTCTTACTACGTGGTACTTACGCTGTTAATGTGCACGCTGTAGGAATGCTCACAACTGTGTGCCAAGGCTGAGAGCGATGCATTAGCACTAGGTGATAGTGAGAATCCCACAGGACTTCTCGCCCACATATGTTTGTCTGTCATCAACCCAATGCGACCACATGTACCAGACCTGGAGCATGTAAAAGTTACTACTATAACGATCTGCTGTAAATCTATGCTGATACTATGACTGTGGCATAGGTCGTGGATGCTTCGGAACAACTCACAAGAGCTGGGATTGATTTGTTAAAGAGTGGCTTTAGTCGATTTGGCTTTGACATGGCAGGCACTGCCGATCGTCTTGCTGGTAGTACGAACAGCGCCAAGATAGCAGAGACGAACATCTTGTTCCTGTTTGTAGTTGGTGGCATTACCTTTGAAGAGGTTTGCTATGATACGCTTTCGATATGACTTAATGGTTGCTTACTTGTATTGGTGTCAATAGATACGACAAGTGCGCGATGCTGTTGGTGACAACTCGACCGTCCAGATCGTTCTTGGCGGCACAACAATTACCAGTCACGAGATAGTTTTGGAACATCTTTTCAATCGTACTTGAATGTAGCAACTTCTTCTTACGTTTTATTATCTGTGGATACTTCTGCTTCTAATGACCACAATATATTAATCTTTACCTTCTTGAAGGTATGGTAAAGGAAGTGTAGCCTATGCAGTCTTTGTCAGCTAGCCGTTGTCTTGCAGTGACATCATGCCAAGAATACAATTTTGATGCATACGATGGCGAAAGCAATAGCTGACGTGGAAATTGGACGAGAATTTGAAGAATAGACTAGATATGTGAGATACACAAGAAACATTGGGGTGAGCTGGAGACGACGCAATGTCTATCTTTGTATCACATGGGAAATAGAGAATAGGCGAAAGAGGTGAGATCATATCCAGTGTTTAAAAAGTAATCATGTAGAATGGATAAACGCTTGTGTTTTCGATTCCATCCACAATGGCACCATTATGTACTGATGCTGTTTCCATAAAATTACCCAAGGAACTTCTACCTAAACATGAATAAATCTGGGCACATAGTTGTATCACATCCTACACCTCTTGAAAGGTGAAGTTGTGGGAATTGTCGCTTGCAAACAAATTTCAGATGATAGAGAAAAATATTTATTATGCCAGTGGCACACTTTCTTTCTGGTATAATGCTGTGGTCGCATTCATTGAGCGGATAATCCGGTAGTATACAAGGCATTCAAGGCAGTATGAAAACAAACATAGATGAAGTTTAAAAGGAACCAATACCTCAGTCTCTGGCGGTTCCTTCTACTAATATATTGATATTCACCTTTGCATTCCTATCCACACATATTGTCCACTTCTCTTTCATGTCTTGACGGGAATCGTGTCGAGCGTATCCTCAAAGCCCTTCAGGTTGAAGTGTCATTCGATTTACTTGCGCTATTGAGCTCTTCGCTGTTTTACTGGGACGGAGTACAGTGCGAGTCATAAATGTCTTT
>JAADVB010000246.1:0-25715 GCA_023334545.1 Salisapilia sapeloensis | reverse complement strand
GTCAAGTGAAGAATCAGCTGACTATGAATTTGTGCAGACAGCATCTATCTAGAGTAGAATTTGAAGCAGGCACTCGGTATATGACAAGTTGCCAAGACTCGCAATAATAAAATACAATACCCTTTACTTATTAAATTGTTTTTCTTCACAGGAATGCTTTAATAAAAAAGTAGACTAGCAGCCCACCAGTTGCTTGTCTGACATCCGAACTCTGCGTCGAGCGAACTCGCAATCTTGACCTATAATTGAAATCGATAGACCTTATTTGTCTGTGTGCCTTTGTTGTCAATTACTGCCTACCACTCAACTACTATGGAAGTCAACATGCACAGGGTGTTTATTAGCTCATATCTTTACTCATTCATCTACCTATTGGACTGTAGCTGGAAACACTCGTTCAGCTCCATCAGAGTGATACAAGTGATCGAGGGTTAAAGCTTTTCCTGTCCATTTTTACATCAATCTCAATATCTCATGGCCATAATGGAAGGAGCTAAGAAATCAAGGTACTATTCGAGAGCAAGTTGTCAGTCTGTCTAGAACTCACACCTGATAGCATGACCAAAATCAGCAAGAATAGATAAACGTTTACATGAATACACGATGTTTCGAGATATCGATTAATCCGTGAACCATGCTGGATTTACTGCATTTGTAAACACAACTTAGCTACAAATGAAAGCTACATTCGCGCTGAGTGCCGAATGTGCAAAATCGGGGGTTCAGCTTTTGTAGTTCTATTCCTGATAGTCAAATCGAGCAATGCCGCGTTTGCTGAGAATAGCTGATTGTGGTTTGCCACTTGCCATTGGAAAGCCTACCCTAACATTTCAATATAGCTTTCCCGTCAAATTAGGAGTACACAAGCAAGTGATTGTTCTTCTTTGATGCAATTAAGAGGAAACCATCTTCGAGAAGACTTCAAGTCGCGTCTGGTGCTCCAAATGTGCATATTTGAAAAAGCGCGCGAAACAGTCGCTCGACTTGGTGAGCTCTTCGCTTTACTTGCGCTATTGAGCGCTTCGCTATTATTTCGGAGCAGGCACAGTACAGTGGTGGACGAAATAAATGGACTATATTTGTGAATCACACTGTACTCGTCCCAGTAAAGCAGCGAAGAGCTCATTGTTGCAAGTAAATCGAACAACACTTCAACCTGAAGGACTTCCGATGATACGCTCGACACTATGCCCCGCCAAAGACTCAGACCATGATTTCTACTGTGTTTTTTGCGCGTTTGTTCGCATAATATTAATCATTCCTTGCATATTACCCGATTAACGCTCCACAAACACGACCTCATTAATTAAGCGAGAGCTCTACATATTCAATCTGAAGGCAGGAGTATAATAACGGTATGACATTCTACTGTGGGCATGCGGACAATCTTCAAAGCAGACAAGGTCGTAGATCGAATCAATTCTATCAAAGAATTAGTATCCAGACCATCAAATTTAATAGTATGTGGTTCACATTCCCTGAAAGCGCGCGGATTTCAAGAGACGGAAGCGTTTAAATCCGTAGCCATCCCGGGATAAAAGTATTAATTCAAAATTTCCTCTCCCGAAGCAAAAGAGAGTTCTTTAATACTCTTGCTTACGATTCCATGACTGTATTGAGCACTATTTTCTTGACTAGCGACGTCGGCGCGAACCGCACGCCAACGTTTCTTGACGGTAACTACACACTGAAGTCTCCAACTGTGAAGCAATGGAAGTCAGAACCCAAGAATGACAGCAAGAGACAAATGAATACTGGTGGTATCTCCGAATGAGTATGTTGTATCTACGCTTCTTTCTAACGGCTACTCCCAAGTTTCTAGCTTTTTGTATTATGGGCTCAAAGCCAAATGTCCATCCCACCATGACGCATGATGACTATTATATAGGATAACGGACACCTGGACTAGCTTGGATGGCACGGACACCATGCTTACTGTCTTTGATTTAGGCAGTTGTAGTTCTCTACCTCATCCCGAAGGGAGCATCAAAACCAAAATTAAAGACGAAAACGTGTCGAAACCTACGCGGGAAGCGGGTACGCTGGATAGCGAGGATAGCAAGACAGAGATCTCATCGACCATCTCTGTACGCCTTTAATATAAGTAAATAGTAGAAGCAGTGGCTTTTTGAATCGGATGCAAGCCTTGCCTTATGGAAAGTCGAAACAAATACATGGATACACACGTGATTAGAAAAACTTATTCCATTGACTTACTGCTGCTGTTCTCTGTTTTGTATGCAAGTGCTGCATATCACGGGGCTAGGAGGCTTTAAACAACCTTTTTAATGACTAGTCTCATGAATGCTGGAGGCTCTTTACTTGCGTTTTCGTCTTCTCCGATTGACACCACCATGGTATCAAGCTTGTGCAATAAGACCTTTCGAACGCAAATGGTCTTCTTTTTATGGACGAATTTACGAGCGAGGATCTGGATTTTAGCGTTTTCCATTAAATCCTCACTATCCGTCGTCAAATCCACGATGTAATGGCCACTCTTACGGATCTCGATGAATTGACTATCGATGAGCTCAAAGGCGGGAAAATCATGGCTACTGCGCACAGTCCAGCATACATAAGCTCCTGCTTCAATCTTGGGGTTTCGAATCAAGCTGACACTTTTATCCGACGGCACCATCTTTATTAAGCGCTTCTTGTTCTCTTTTGAACGTGAAGATAGAAATGCTGTCGATATGGGACACGAAGGATGTTTTTCATATCTCCGAAAAATGTAGTCAAAAAATATCGTTTTTCAAGCGAAGTATACGGATACTCGAAAGCTTTATCGATAGATTTGCGTAAATGAAGCTAAATACAACAAGAGCATCGAATGCACTTCGTGTTGCTGCTGCAACATTGAAGTGTAATGATTGTAACAAGGCAAACCACTACGGGTATGTTCGTTGAGCAGATGATCGGGTATTATGCAAGGAATTATAGGCATTATGAAAACAACCATGGATGGATTGTAATCGGTATTATGCCTATTTCTTCGGCATTTCATGCTACTCTCAGGCCGCTGTCTACCTTTCCATTCCTAGCCGCGTATATCGTCCGTTCTTCTGTCACATCTTGGCGGGGAATGGTGTCGAGCGTATCCTCAGAAGCCCTTCAGGTTGAAGCTGCATTCGAATTACTTGCGACATTGTGCTCTTCGCCAATTTAGTGGGACATAATACATTGCGAGTCACATCTATTGATCAATTATTCTGTCTACACTGTACGTTTCCTGTTTCAAAATAATAGCGAAGAGCTCAATAGCGCAAGTAAAGCGAAGAGCTCGCCGAGTCTTTCGCGCGCTTTTTCAAATGTGCACATTTCGAGCACCAGGCATGCCTTGAAGTCATCTCGAAGATGATTTTCTTCTATTTGCATCAAAGGCCAAGAGAGAAAACAAAAATATGAATTCCCATCTTCATTGGCAGTACAATACACTTATTTTGATATTATAACTATGGTCGGGAAGTTAAAATGAACTGCTACATTGGGTTTCCAATGGCACGTGGCGAAGCAAGATGGGTTATTCTCAGCGAGCGCAGAATTGCCCCATTCGATTATGAATAGAATTGCCAAAGGTGAATCCCAATTATGCCGAATTGGTATTCAGCGCTTACACAACCTAAATGATTGCTGTATTCTATTCGTTACAATACCATGCCTCTATCGCACCACTGAGTGCGCTCGATGCTCGCGATGGGTTCCGCTTTTATTCTCGATAGACTGGTTCTTACCACAAGGCTGATGGATGCTGTTTCTGTCATTTATTGAGTGATATGCTGCGTCTAGACGGCGTTCTGGATGCTTCCTCGAAACCTTTCTTCGTTCACATCCATCGCTAAAGCTTTTCCTCTCAATGCTCAATTTGGAATTGAAAGCGATGTCAATTCACCATAGATCCAAAAGGCACAAGCAAATGCCTTCACGCCCCATAACGAAAACTTCGCACTCGCCTTCACTTCCGTAAACGAGAAAGAAGTACATACTAAGGATGTCGTCCACGAGCTCGATCGCTATCTTCTATCGCAATACCTACATAGGAGCAGGAGCTCATGTGCACTGGACTCTTGACAAACCCCACGGCTTGCTGTGTGTGAACCTCGTTCATGATAAGTACATTGAGGTCCTTAAGAGTGGCCACTATCATGTGGATTATACGACGGACAGAGATGACATGATGGAAAAGGTCAGACTCGAGCTCCTCCCTCGTAAATTCGGTCATCACAGGAAGACCATTGACTGTCGAAAGGTCTATTTACAAGAATTCGATATACTGGTGGTATCATTCGAAGGGAACCCATATAAAGGCTCTCCAGCATTCATGAGACTCGTCATTTCAAAGGCTACTTGAAAGTCTCCAGGTTCGCACTCTACAGTCTTTGCGTACAAGACAGAGAAGAACAGCAGTAAGTCAATGGAATAAGTTTTTCTAATCACGTGTGTCCCCATGTATTGTTGCAAGTGTCCATACAGCAAGTCTCGAATCCAATTCCAAATCCATCTCTTGTACTATTTACTTAAGCTAGCAGTGCATCGAGACGATCGATGACGTCAAAGACGGACGGTCGAGCCGATGCGTCCTGCGTCAGCATCCACCTAGAGCCCACACATGAGTCACATCGACAGCAGCATATCTATCTGTCCTACCGAATGAGCTCGATGAAAGATTCTGTGTAAATCGTACGAGAAGGAAACTTGATCGGACCGATGACAGCCAAGTAAGTGCACTCCGTGACTCTTACCTCGCCAGACTCGAGGATCGTACACTCGAACGGAGAGTAGCCAAACGCCATGGCGTAGAGTAAACATCCAAGCGACCAGACTAGAGGCGACAGGTATAAGTACACGTACAATTGCAAGTTGTATCAGATGCACGCACCGTCGGTCCGAGGCGTGACCTTGCCACTCGTCGGCACGTCGTACAGCTCTATCGAGACAAGCTCCATTCAGGCAAAGCTACACCCATACCAAGCATAAAAAGGTACCTGGTGCTCGATACGGCATCGAGCTATGCTGCGCCGCTTGCTCCTGCAACAGGAGTGCGTCCTGCCGACTCGTGACGGTGACATGGCCGTCCGTGACGGAGCCAAAGTCCGTCAGCATCGGCTCGTAGTCTTCCGACAAGAGTACATTCTCCGGCTACAAGTCGACACGTTAGCTTGTACAGCTACCAAAGAAGAGTGACAAGGACCTTGATGTCTCGATGTGCCAGTGGGGGCGAGTGGGAGTGGAGCTCTGCGACTGCTCGGCAGATTTTCAGGAAGAGATCTAGCACCTCTGTCTCCGGGATGGGCTTCACCTGCTGCAGCGCCACGTCCATCCTATTTCTTAACGATCCGTTCTAATCACCCTCCATCAGCATCAGTCTAAATGCACAGTCGGAGTATGCGTCCTACCTCCATGAGAGGGAAGAGGAGGTAGAACTCCTGCATCTGGTTATCGCTCGAGACGACAGCATAGTCCAGCAACGGCATCAAGTGGTCATGATCAAAGGATTTGTGGATACTGATCTCCTCCTTGGCCTGAGCGACCTGCTCCTCCGTCTGACACAGCATCTTCTTGAGCGCGAATCGGTTGCCAGTCAGCGGTTCTCTCGCAACGTAGACAAACGAGTATCCGCCCTGCGCAATCTCCTTGCCGATCGTGACGCTACAAGTGGTCTATTAGTCGATCTAGCGGAGGACATGACACCTTTGCTCGTACGTTCGGCCGCTGAGCAATCGGACGGACTGGGCATAGCCAAAGCACTGGAGAAACTGCTGCGCGGCATGCAGTGGGAGCTGAGCGACTGCAGCGCAGAAGGACGTGTCCTGCCGAAGGGCGGACGGCAGGAACTCTTCGCGCTCGTCGTCGACCATGGGTTCCGAGCGTCCGACGAGGTCGATGGCGTCCTCGAAAGACAATGTACACTCGCCATTCACTTTTGTGGACGACAAGAGCAGCAGGACATGCAACACGACTGTATTCACCCATGCACCTTTACACATTCACCACATACGTTTCATCCTCCCTACTATCTTGCCCTCGAGACGACTCTCCGCCTAACGAACCCTTCTGGTACGCTCGAGGGTAGCTCGGCGTCTTGGCCTCCATGTCCATCGTCTGTCCTGGCGTGTCCGACGCGTTGTTCTTCTGAACGATGCCTGGACTCTTGGTGTCCACCTCAAAGTAGTTCTTCACGCCAGCCGATCTGCAGCAGAGCACCGACCCGATGCTCTCGGTCCACGTGATGTCTGCGTCTCCAGCGGCCTTGGTCGTGGATCGGATGCTGTCCTCCGAGATGGTTCGAGCTCGCTCCGAAGAGAGTCGCTTCCTGGACTCTGGGAGACTCGTGTCTGCTCCTTCATGAGAGTTGATCTCGTACTTGGCTTTGAGCATCCGGAAGAGCTCGACCTCTCGACCGTACCACCCGTCGATGATCGTCTGAATCGTCGCGTTGTCCAGCTTGGCCGGATTGTACGCTCGGTAGAAGGCCACGAGTGCGTCTCTCGTTGGCAGAGTGGCGTCATACTCCATCCTTTCATTCGGACTCGACAGCACTGCATACGCCGCTGTGATAGGTACAAAGTTAGATGAGCTCTAAGACAGTCATTTTCGTTAGACGTACCTGGTATGCCGTCCCATCGCTCCTGTGCCTCCTCGGAGGAATTCCGGTCGGGATGGAACTGGAGAGCTAGCTTCCGATATGCCTTTCGGATCTGGACACACAAGCGCATGAGTAAAAGGTCGAAAGAGCGTACGACGGGGCGAACGTACGTCTGAATGGGAGGCGTCTCGAGGCAGTCCCAGGAGCTCATAATGATCCTTATACTTGATGGTCGTCTCGTCCACGTCTTCTGTCTTTTTCTGGAATTTGCGCATGTACTCCCGATGGGCCTCCATCTCCTTGTCGGTCATGGCCTTGGCCTTCGCGTCCGCCGCCATCTCGGAACTGATCCTAGAGCTAGTTGTCGCTTGGTGACACCTTGTCAAACTACTATGGACACCATACGGTTTAGTCAGTCGTTATCGTCCGGTATATTTGAAATAGAAGTACAAAAAGCCTTGGACACTTGTCACACATTTTAACGCTGGGCCGTCCAACAAGTGCATCCAAATCGACACAAAACAAAAGGCTGGAAAGCTATGGCGATGGCCATGTCCACACGCGCGTTGGCGCGGATGCAGTCCAAGACACTACTCTCTCGAGCTGTAAATGTACCATAAGACTATTCCTAAAGCAATCTTCTCATCGTATTGAATTCACAGGTTTCCACTTCCCCCATCACGAATGAAGACGGATCGTACTCGTTCATCAAAGCACGCTCGGCCTACCGCTCGGAGATCTCGAGCATGCGCAAGGACTTTATGGACGAAGTGAAGCGACGAGAAGAGAAGATGGCTCGAGACGCTGAGGCTCAGCGACAGAAAATCATGAAGGAGAAGGCTGCTCGGTTGGCCATCAAGCGTGAGAAGCAGGCCATTCGTGCCGAAGAAGTGGCGCGTGAGAAGGCTGCGCACGAAGAGCGCGTGCGACAGATCTTTGCCGAGAAGGCGCTCGTTCGTCAGGCCCACATGGAGGACGAAGCGAAGCGTCGGGAAGCCATCGTCCAGGTCCTGTCGGAGCAGACGGACGAGTGGGTGACGGAGGACAATGTCGAGAGTAAGCTGTCGGAAGAGCTGTTCACGTACACGCCTCAGCAGCGCTCTTCTCCTAGTTCGTTCGACCCGTCTGCGGCGGCGTCGTCTCCCGCGTCGGCTGCGTCGTGGCTGGAGAAGCTGCAGCGCATGCGACCACCAGAGGCGTCGTCGAACGCGGCGGCCGAGGACGTGGCTGCGTCTGCGGACGATAAGGACGGAGATAAGAAGGAATAAAACCAAAGAGCTAGACGTTGGAAAGAAACAAATGCAATTCTCGTGTTCACTAGGCGTCTGCCCACCCTTCGGCGTTGTGCAGCCGGACGTCGGCGTCCATGTTCGGACTGTTCTGGATGGCGTATAGGAGCTTCTGTCGGAGCGCCGCCTTGGTCGTGTACTGCGGCAGTCGGAGCGCAAAGAAGCACGTCTGGGCGTGCGGAAGGTACTTGTCAGGGTCCTTGGCCGCGTCATGCGCCGACTGGATCTTAAAGTTCATCGGGAAGTCCTTGGCCGAGTTGGGCATGCGGCTGCGTGCCCAGACGAAGCGGAGGAAGGACGTTCGCTCTTCACTCGACATCTCTCGGAGCACCTCCCAGAACGTCTGGACGTGCGTCATGCTCTCGTCCACCCCGTCTCCGTACTCGGTGCACTGTTGGAGCAGGTCGACATCCACATCCCGTCGACCGCAGATGAGTACCTCTAGCTCCTGTGGCGTAAAGAGCGGTGCCAGCTCCATAGGAAGGACGGCGCCCAGTCCTTCTTTCAGAGCCGAGAGCTGTTGGACGCTCTCCGTCAAGCGCGCCTTCTCCGCTAGGCGGACAAAGGCCGCAGCGTTGTCCTCCGCCACAGGCGTCGATTCGCCATTCGGACACAAGGGGACTTCCGTGCCGTCGCTCAAGTGCGTGGCAAACGTCAGGTGCTCTAGCATCGCCACGTCTTCCTCGCTGCCCTTGCCATTGCTCACGTCTTCCACCGACTGCAGAATGTTGCCAGTGACAGAGTCAACGCTCTCGAGATGCGCTCGAGATACATCCAACCCCGCCAGCGGTCTCCACACGAGCGACGGGAGGTCCATCCCGATCTGCAGTCCATGACGCACAGCCGTACCCACGAGCTTTCCTAGGAAGCGATAGAGCTCCAGAGCCATGGGTCCATTCGCATGGAGAGCTGTGCCGCAGGAAGGATTCAAGAGGAACTTGTCCTGGTTACTTCCCGTGCCTCCTCGTCTGTTGGGAGACGGAATCAGCAGCGGCAGGAGACCTTGCTCTCCTCTCGTCAACTCGACATTGTCCATCTGGAGCTCATCGACAATCTGCTCAAAGACCGCTCTGTACGGTCCGCCATAGTCGTTGACGCCTTCTCCCAAGAACTTGACCTTGAAGGCTCTTCGCTGTCCTCCATGACCCTTGCCACAATACGCGCGACGGAAGGCGTTGCTGCTCCAGGCGCGCATCTCGCGATAGAGCTGCCCGAAGACCGAACGTCGGAGTCGATCTCCTGGCTGGGAGATGAGACTGAGCTTGGCTGGTTGCGCCTGGATGCGGTTGATACGGATCACTCGAATCTCCCGCGGATCCTCATACTCGTCCGACGGCACAGGCGTGCTGGTCGTCGTCGCACGAAGGACGTCGTCCCAGAAGGCTCTCTTGGTGCTCGAGAAGAGCAGACGACGGAGAGATCGTAGCTTGAGGCTCGTGGAGAGGTACTCTGCCGGACTCGCGACAGGTGCCACGGCGCCCTTGGCACTAGCAGAGTTGGACGTCACGTCAATGGCGTTCACTCGGCTGTCCGACGGACGGAGGCAGAGCAGCGGGAGGACGCGCTGGAACTTGGCGTTGACCACTCGCAAGACGGCACATCGAGCGCGTAGACAAGGACCAGACATGTGCTTGAGCGCTGGCGTGGAAAAGTTGTCTCCAGACACAAGCGACTGGGCTCTCGCGTCTCCTTCAGAAGCGTTGGTCATCTCCTCTGGCGTCATCACATCCGAGATCCGGAGGTTGGCGCTGTCGACACCTAGAGCGGCGCAGTACATGTTGAGTCTTTGAACGAGCTGCATGTCGGACGAAGTGGAATGTCCGACTGTCGCTAGTTTCTTGAACGTCTCGTAGTCGGCCAAGGCAGCAGCTTCGTCCTCCGATCGAGGCGTGAAGGCCTGCCCGGCTGCTGACAGATCGTATTCAGACAGGTCCGTCGCGTCGTTCTCCAGCAGCGTCATGTCCTTCTTGTTCCTCCGCACCAGCAGCAGCTCTGCCAGCTCACTCGACGTCCAGTACCACGCCCACGAGTGCCCTTCGTCCGCACCTTCGTTCCCCTGCGTCTCCATCTTGTACCACAGACAGCCGCGGTAGACACCCAAGACGACCGCTTCGTCCGGCTGGTTGAACTCCCGACCGCACTTGGACACCATCTGGACGCGGTCTCCAGCCAGGAACGGCGCCACAAGCCCCGCGGCCTTGCTCACCTCCACACACGCCGCAGGAGATACGTCCAGGTCGACGAGCACTCCTCTGGGTCGGATGAGTGTCCGCTGCCACTTGTTTTCGCACCAGCGCTTCCACTCACTGTAGCTCTCTTCCAGCAGACGCTCCGGAAGGTCCACGGGCGTCGTGGAGGCAGCAGCAGCAGCCTCCTGATCCACCGCAGAGCCAGCAACGTCCGTCTGACACGCGCGGAACCACGCGTGGAGACAGTCGCCGACGTCCAGAGCGTCCTGCAGTCCACGACGAGGAGACACGCCTGGCTTGGACAGCCACTTGCCATTGAGAGCCACTCGATCCCCCGCCTTGCGCATACCAATGCACGGGTACAGCGTCCTGGAAGCTCTCTCGGTCTTCATGTTCTCAAAGGCGACGCCGAGATCAGCAACGATGTGCTCTCCGAACTTGCTTCCGTCCATAAAGAACGAGAGCTTGCCCTTGTCCATGTCGAGACGGACGCCGATCGTGTCTCCAGCGTTGAAGTGGTCTCCGTAGATGCGCTCCGTCGAGTTGTGGAAAGTCGCTCGGAAGTTGACGAAGCCCCAGCCGTGCCAGCGATTGAGACGACTCGAGAGAGCGGCCTGGGACCCTGGTGGACCCGCCTTCTCGCACACGCCGATGAAGACACTGCCGAAGTCGGCCTGGTCCACTCGCACCTCCCAGTAGTGCACGCCGGATGCGAAGCCGACGGTGCCGAGCACCAAGTTTCTCGACTCACCTCCTCCGCACGTGACAGTCATGCCTTCGTCCGAGATCGCAAGCGTCGGGTGGTGCTGATGCTCGTCTAGACGGAAGAGCGTCTTCCTAGACACTTGCACTTGCCCAGCGACCTGGATGACCTGTCCTCGGCGGTAGGCTTCATGGGTGAACTCTCCCGCCATGCTCTCGACCGGACCGCTCTCGTCCTCCTTGACTGGATGCAGCCAGAACTTTGTCCCAGGCTGCCACTTCTCCGTCCCAAAACGCATCGACCAGCCCATGTCGACGTTCCCTCGGACCAGCTGCAGCTCCTGGAGACATAGATCTCCATCCACAGATTTGCTGCCGACCGCGTAGGCTGCGGCATTGTAGTCTGGCCACTCGAAGATGGCGCTCACCTTGGAGCTAGATGTGTCGTCGCTAAAGAGGTGGAGGATGACACCTAGATGCAGCTCCGAGCTAAACGGCCCCGTGTCATCTGAAGACGACCGAGGCGTCGGGTGTCTCTTCACAACGTTCCCGTCCTCATCCACATCCACGTGCACCAGGTCGTAGTTACCGTCGGCGCCCCAGCGGTACGTGTACAAGGAGTCGTTCGGCCAACGCACCGACATGCCTTCTCCTTCGACACCGCTCCAGGGCGACACGCCTTCCACGACGCCGACGCTGCCATCTCCTCCATCTTGATCCCTCCACTTCCAGTCCGGGCCTCGGACGACGCGACAGCCGACCGTCAGCTCCGGCTCCGCCTCGGCGTCCGACACCACCGGCACCTTGAACTGCGTCAAAACACCTCCCCACATCTGCGTCTGCGTGTCGGACAGCACGCCCACCTCGTTCCCGTACTTCCAGGTATGGTCCTGACCCATGACGCCTCTCTGGGCTGCCTGGAGCATCTGCTCCTCGTCCTCCGTCAGCATACTCGTGTCCGTCGTCAGCGCCTGCTCCATCACGTCAAAGCTCGCCTTGAGCTCTTCCAGAGACTTTTCGCTCTCCACCTTCTTGCCGGAACGGACAAGCGTCGCAGGAGCACGCGCGCTGGTGATGGCCGAAGCAGCCGCCACCACGTCGCTGTCCTCCGACACCATGTTGGCGATGGATGAGAGCGTCACGTCCGGCGCTTCCTCTGCGTCGCTCACCTCGATCTCCATGTTGGTCGCCTCGGTGCCGTCCATGCAAGAGTCCTGACTAGCACGAGCGTCTTCTGCCGACAGCGCCTTGGCCTCTTCCTCCTGCTGGAGCTTGTCTGCCTTGTCCATCATCCGAGCAGCTCTCTCCTCCTCCGCTTGCCTGTATTCTGCCTCGTTCAACGGATGCAGATCGTCTTCTAGCTGCTTACAGGCGGCAGCACACGTCGTGGCACTGTCGTCAAAGAGCACTTGAGTGAGGTCTCCTCCGATCGTCTTTTGCGCCAGACAAGCAGACGACAGGAGCTCCACGATGCTCTGGAGGTACTTGCTCACCACCGGCACGTTGGCATACTCCTTCAAGAGTCGGTCTTGGGACAGACTCGCCAGTCGCTTCATCGGGAGAGCATCGAGGACACTACGCAGGACGTCCGCCATGTCGCCATCCACCACGTCAGCCTCCAGCGGCAGCGTGTCCTGCAGCAGACCAGCCAAGATCGTCGCACCTCGCTCCTTCACGACCATACTGGGAGACTTGAGCGCCTCGCTCCATGCCTCCAGCAGTCGTCGACGCACTTGCACCTGCACCTTGCGACCGACATGAGCCTCCTGATCCGTCAGTGCATCAGTAAGCAAGTTGCTGATCCACTCCGCCAGGAACAAGTTCGGATGACCAAGCACTTCCTTGTCCGACCACGGCTGTCCGGCCTCGGCCGTCAGCTGCAAGAAGCTCGCCGTCACCGCTGCGTCAGAAGAGTCCCACGGGATACGCGCATAGTCCCGCAGAGCAGCTCTCTTCACTTCGCTCGCGATGCTCTCGAGGACGACGCGGACGAGGGGATCGGACGCAGAGTCCACGTCCGTCCCAGTCGCATCCGCCGCGAGTGCAGTCAAAGCGCTGCGGATGCCACTGCGCGTGACGGACGACAGTAGTCCCAGAGCGCAGCGTCCAGTTGCTCCACAGTCTAGCAGATGCGTCACGTCGCTCTCCGGAAGCGTCAACGGAGGGGACGGTGCCGTGATGTACGTGTGGTGTCCGTTCAGGCCAGCGAGGAGCTTGACAAAGTCCAGGAACTGGCTATACGCGCCGTCCATGACCGACGTCTGGGCGTCTCGTAGGAACGACCCGATGGTAAAGTCGCCCACGTCGTCCCGAGGCCATTTGGCCAGCAGCGTCAGCAACGCGCGACGTGCCTGTAAAATCGCCAGCGACCGCGTCACCAGCAGCAGCTCCATGTACACACGATCGTCGGGTACAGCTCTCAGCTCTGCAACGGCATCCGCCTTGGCGCCACTCCCGCCAGTCGTCAGACCACTGTTGCGACTGTGGGAAGACGATCCTCTCGGCAGGAACGGATGCATGTCTCGACTAAAGTAGCGAGAGTCGCTCGCGTAGCTCTCCTCTCCGATACACTCCTCCAAGTGGTCTGCTCTGCATCCGATAACGTTGAAGCCGAGCGGAAGATCTTGCTCTTGCGTCCGCATGGCCTCTAGGATAGGTCGGAAGCCAGGCGGAGGAGGGTACGTAAAGTCCGAACCGCCGAGGTTGAACTGGAGTTTCTCCTTCCGATTAAACGACGCGCACGGGTACAGCCCTCGCGCAAAGTCGACGGCGCGGAAGGCGATGCCCATGTTCACGCTCTTCATCTTGCCATTGAGCGTAAAGATGATGGCCCCGGCGTCGGCATCCACGCCACAGCCGACCACATCTCCATTCTTCCACTTGGATCCCCACGGAGACGACTGTCCGTGCCACTTTTGCTGCCTCCAGCCGTCGTACGACCACGAGTGGATGCCGTCGCCTACGCCATCACCTCGATCTGCTGCGCCACTAAACGCAGCATCCGCCCATCCGATCTGGATGCAACCGTTGGTGTGCAGGGTAGCTTCATAGTACCACCGCCCAGAGGAGACGAGGCAGTCGGGCGCTCCGACGCTGGCAAAGCCGCCACCGACTAGTCCCTCCACCATCATATCTCGCTCTCCGATAGACGCCTGGCCACTCACACAGCGCAGCGGATTCGGTTTCAACGGCTCCTCTGGCTTGGCCGCGTCCTCCTCCTCCGCCGCCTTGTCGTCCGACCCATCGGCCTTGGCCTCTTCCTCCCGCCGATCCTCCGCCTCGAGTGCTTCTCCGTTCGACAGGATCCACGTCAGCGCTGCGTCGACATTGTTCCGATTCGCAGCGAGCGCCTTCTTGCACCAGTTGAGCGGGAACCCCATCTCGGACAGTTGCTCCAGCAGCGGACTGATGGCCTCCGCCTCGCTCTTCTTCTGGCTCCTGGCGCCACGACTCGCCTGCAGCGTCTTGTGCTGCTGCAGCAGTCGCTCCATGTCGCTGCTGTGCTCAAAGCAAAAGTTGATAGCCGCCTCGACGTTGTGGGAGCAGCGCGCGAGTGCGACTTCGCACCATTCCTTGGGGAAGCCCATCTCCATCATCTGCTGGATCATGGGCGACGGAGCGCCGCCAGACGCCTCTTCCTCCGTCTGCTCTGGCGTGCTGCTCTCCTTGGACTCGCCGTCGCTAGCAGTCGCGTAGGCTGCCCGGATGCGTTGCCATCGAGACCAGAGGACGGTCCAGCTCTCTTCCAGTGTCGAGATGTCGCTGATACCCGCCGCCGTGGGCGTCTCAGACACCGCGACGTTCAGGAGGTCGATGAGACCGGCAGGACCGACGCCTCGGATAAAGGTGGAGGCACAGCGTTCGTCTTTTAAGAAACTAGCAGCAGCGCGAATGCCGTGCTGACACAGGAGCATGCGCGACAGCCTCGCTTCTCGATCAGCTTCCTCCAGGATGCTGTTGGGGTCGGTCCCGATGGCATCGGCAGACGACTGCGCCCTGTCCTCTTTCCCCTGCGCGCGAGGAGAAGTCCCTGCCATCTCCGACTCTGCCTCCGAGTCCTCTGCAACCGCGTCTTCCGTCGACATGTCCATGCCGGGGGAAGGAGAGGAGGAAGATCCGTCGTGGGACATGTCGTCGTCCTCCTCGCTGTCCTCATCTGCAGTCACGTGGACGTCGTTCCCGTCGTCCTCCGACTGGATCTCCTCCAGACTCTTCTGCACTTCTCCTAGGAACAAGGGCACTTGCTTCACCAGCAACGACTCGAGCACCTGGTCCGAGAAGACGTGGACATCCAGCTCGATCTCTGGCACCGGAAACAAGTCGTCGATCGGGACGCGGATCGGTCGCGTCGGAAGCATGTTGGCCGCAATCGCCTGCTGCGACTCCTTCTCGTCATCCGCCGACTGACGTGTGCGCAGGAGGACTTCTGCCACCGACTTCTCCGGCTCGTACGACACCACGACGGCCTTGGCGCCTCGGAACGCGACTTCCTGCAGTGCAGAGCCGGATCGAGGCATGATCTTGACCGTCGCACCCACATGCAGCCCTTCGATGTGTCCGTCGAGTACACACAAGGACGACAGGGCGTTCAGGTACGTCTGGACTCGGTCCTTGTACGCTTGGAGAGTTGGCGTCTCTCGTGACTTGTCCTCCGTCTCCATGTCTGCGTCTTCAGACGTCGGCGCACCAAATTCTTCTCGAGGGATGGTCGACAGCGCCTTGACGAGCGCTTCATTCAGATACGAAGCCCACTTGGGTGCCTTGTAGAGAGATCGAAGCAGCAGGACGACGTCTGACGCGAGGTCGTCGACGTTACTCGTGTTCCGAAGGACCAGAGGCGAGTCGGTCTCCATGTCCGACTGCTCCACGCCTTCCGCCTTGGCCAGCATGAGCTCTGCCAGACTCGGCGGGTGTTTCAGCCCGATGATTCGGATGAAGAACCTAATAAGCTCCGACGCAGCGTCTTCCTCCGTGTCCACATCGACATCCACATCTTCGTCACTATCCCACTCGAGCTCTCCAATGTCTCCCACGTGCACTCGGATAGAAGCAGGATCGAGCTCTGGTAGCAACCTCCTCAGGAGCTTCAGGACGCGACGTCTCGTCTGCGTGGAGTCCACATCGACAAGCGACAGAAGCAGTCGTAGCCATCGAGACGACGACAAGTGCGATCGACACACAGGCGATCCACTCACAGAGTACAATAGAGAGCAGATCTGGTAGCAGTACTCTGCTGCATCATTCAGCCCAGACGTGCTGCGATCCGAGAGATCGACACTCGGGTCTTTCGACGCGTCCAGAGGCTCCATGGCCGCAACGTCTTCTCTGCCTTCGTCTGCGCCGGACTGGACCTCCAGCAGCGCATTCTTGAGCTCCGTGAAGAGCATGTGGAAGACAGACTTGCCCAGCGTCTCGGGACCAGAAGGTTTGCGCAGGAGAGGGATGGATCCCATGGCTGCGCCTGGGAGTGCCGCCAGGTCAGACGACGTCAGGAGATTGTCCGACGCGTCGCCTGCTTGGGCCACCTGCGCCGCCAACAAGTGGACGACCTTAAGCGCCGCCTGGACGATCTTCTTCTTCGAGTCCAGGATAAAGTTGTGCTCCGGTCCGTCGTTCGCAGGTGCAGGCGCCTCCCCTTCCGCAGCAGGAGCTCGAGCTTCATCCAGTACTCTCTGGAGTACTCGGAAGATGCCGACGCGAGAGAGGAAGGCGTGGTCATCCGGTTCGATGACGACGCCCCACGACTGCAGGATCGTGAGCTGCAGGTCCTTGTCGTGTCCCCAAGTCGCACGGGAGAGGGAGGCGCTAAGGTATCCGTACAAAGCCTCAAAGGCTTCTCTCAGATCGCTCCGTAGAGCTTTTCCACAGCCTCCGAGACCTCGAAAGTAGTGCGACGTGCTGCCTTCTCGAGTCGACACAGACGCAAAGCTGTGTTTCGAGCTAGACAGGACGCTGGCTCGACTCGGAGTGGACTGCGTGAGCCACTGGAAGACGGTCGAGAGCGCCAGAGAAGACTTGACGCTCGCCTTGGTCGATGCCCCTCGACCTGCGTCGCCTACAAAGTGTCGGAAGGACAGCAGTCCCATCGTTCGTAAGAAGGCTCTGGCAGCATTCCGGAGCATACGCGTCTGGAGCGTCGACACGCGGACAGATGACTGGAGGAATCGAGACGTCTCCATCAGTACTTCGCTCGAGATGCGCTCGGCATGGTCGTAGACAGCCGACTTGGAGGAGCTCATGGCCGACTGGGCAGATCCCTGGAGCGTATCGGCCGTCGTCAAGGCCGTCACAGCCGACGCGGCTGCGAGTGCCTTGGCACTCGGTTCTACTTGCAGCAAGAACTCTGCCTTTCGGATGACCAGACCTGCCACCACAGGGTAAGTGGATCCCATCGAGTTCTTGGCTCGGATCGCCCACTCTGTCACGCGCTGAGCTGCTCGCCAAATGTGCATCAGGTTCTCGTGCGGACGCATCTCGCTCTCGAGCAGACTGCCGCCCTCGGGCGTCGTGCCACACACCTTGCAGAAGAGCGACAGGTATCCGCTGTGCCAGAGCATGGCTGCGCAGACGGCGCGACGAGCGATCTTCATGGCTTCACCCAGTCGACGTAGGACGAGCGACTCGCCCACGTGCTTCGAGATCCACTGGTCCGCCAGCGCTGCTTCCCCCCGGTTCTGGATGAGGTCCTGGAGCACATGGTCGGAGAGACCGGTGCCTGGCGTTGTGCATTCCAACTCTCCGGTCGTCGGGAGAGGCGCAGAGAGACTGGAGGGCGTAACGGCAGACTCCCACGTCTTGCAAGACGTCTCCAGGAGGGCAAGAGAGACGTCTGAGGAGAGACCGGTGAGCGTATGCGCTTGGGATAGTAACTGCTTCAGATGCGACTGGACAGACGAGAGAGGCAGACCTCCGGACAGGAGCTGCGTGCAGATCCACTCTTCATACGCGTCGCTCGAGTCGTCCGATGCATCGTCATCTGCGTCCTGATCCGACGTCGAGACTTCGTCGGACGCTAGAGCATGGGTCGACTGGGCGTTGAGCTTCATACCGGATAAGAGCAGGTCGTTCTTCTCTCCCTTCGTCAAGATACTGCCAAAGTATCCGAGCAGATTCGCTGCCACTACCTCCAGGAGCACCAGCCCATTCGACTTAGAGTACGGGAGCACAGTCGTCTTGTCTGCTCCCTCCTCCTGGACCTTGGTGCCAGAGATACTTCCACACGTGCGACTCTTGGCGTCCTCGTAGCTCCCGCTGAACCCACTTCCGTCGCTCTTGAGCCGTCCCTCCACGAGGCAAGTGCCTCCCTGTCCCCACGTCTCGACAAAGCAGATCTTGGTGCCTCGAACGATGCCGTTGAGCGTGACGGACGTGAAGGAGCCAGAGCTGCGGCCAAAGACCGATCCGTCCGGATTCTGCGTCAGCGTCAGTCGATACTGCTGCGCCGGGATGTTCGCTGCCGCGACGCTCTTGAGCTCCCACTCGCCTGCGACTTGAATCGACAGGTCGTCATAATGACTCGGAGCATCCACCGTCGACGTCTGTAGGGTCTTGACTGCCTGCGTGACACTATCCAGCGTCTGTGTGAGCTTGCTGCACCACGGAACGAACTGCATGGCCAGTGTCGATCCTAAGCCATAGAAGTTCTTGATTAGACTCAAGGAACTCAAGAGCGGGAGTGCTAGTGGCAGTAGAGACGGGTGACTCGACGTCGCTTCATGCAGTCTCTCGAGATCGTTCGCGTCCGACAGAGTCGACACCATGTCATTCACCTCGTTGCTCTCGAGGAACTCGGTGCAGGACTCGAGCAAGTGGCCAGAGTAGTGCAGGAAGGGCTTCATGACAGCCGGAACGACTGTGGCGCTAGAGCTAGCTCCGTCCTCCACCGGCGCTTCCTCTGGCTGCTCCACCGGAAGAATCGTCACCTGGTCGTCTCGCTGGTAGAGACCGATGGCAGGGTACAAGGTTCCATGCTGCGTTAGTCCGTCAAAGGCAATGCCCCAGTCACTGTCGTCCACGCCAAACGACAGAGCACCGCTGTCCGTATTCAGACGCACGCGGACGGTGCTGCCGGTGTTGAACTCTTCACCGTAGTCCCCACGGACCTTACTCCGGTTGTGCCACAGCGCTCTCGTGCCAATGAGTCCCCAGCCATGGCGATCTCCCCCCACGTACGTCGCGATGGACGCATCTCGAGTGCAGACGCCTAGAAAGACATGTCCCTTCTCGCATCTGTCCAGATGGACAGCCCACTCGTGGACGCCAGTGTTTGGCGGACAGCCTGTCGTCGTCATGGACATTCCCCACTGCTTGGCCGTGTATTGCTTCGCGGTTCGGTTGTCGTCCGACAGCGTCATGGTCTCGGCGCATCGGGATGGGTCAAAGTCCAGCGCAGGCGGCTCGTCGCCCTTGCTCCCACCGAGACGCTGCACCATGAGGTCCTGTAGCGCTCGCAGCAGCATCGTGCGTGCATTCCACGCGCCTTCCTTCTCCAGCGCAGGCACCAGAGGCGCGTGGACGAGCGCATAGTCCTTCTTCCAGTCAAAGTGCGGAAGACCGGATGAGAGACTCGACCGCAAGAGGTCTGTCAGCGCAGGCAGTCGACGCACGCACTCGAGCGCTTCCTGCTCTGTCTGTCGATCGTGCTCCCACATCTTCCTGTACGCTTCTAGCAGCAGCTCGGGACTCCGAGGCTCTTCACTAATAGAAGAAAGGTCCAGTCGCATGGCTTCCACGGCGTCTCCCGGTGCGTTCCCCTCGATGAATTCAAAGAGCGTGCGGAGGCTGAGAGACCCGTCGGCCAGAGATGCCTCCACGACGCTCGGATCCCACTCGGCCTCTGCGCTTCCTGCCTTGAGAGCTCGGTTCTGTAGCGTACTGTCATCCACGACCTCCGTCGTGTCTTTCTGGGAGAAGACTTCGTTCCCATACGCATCCACCGTGATGGAGCAGGACGGGACAAAGTGCTGCGCCATGTCTGGAAGCGACAGACGAGCGCACAAGAGGTCTAGCTGCTGGAACTGTAGCTTTGTCAGCGTGCGAGACCCAGACGCAGACGTCTGGAGACAGTCCGAGAGCATGGATGTGAGCAGGTGGTAGCGGTCCTGCTGGGACGAGTAGAAGTGGGCGATGCCTCGCACCCACGCCGCAGCCGCTTGTTCCTGGACGCTCGAGAGGTAAAAGTCCGCTGCAGCTTCTAGCTGCTCCGGCGCACAGTCCTTGGGTCTGGCGAAGACGATGCGACCAACAGGGTCCGACGTTGCCTCCGGTACACTCAGCTTCATCTGCTGCTGGACAAGCGCCTTCAAACTCTCGAGAAGCGGATTGGCTTTCTTACTGGACGAACTGGACACTCGTCCGAGACCAACCGAGGCAGGAGACACGCCTGCTACTTCAATATGGAACAAGTGCGCTTCCAAGACACGCAGGATCGAGATGCGTGTACAGGCAGCAAAGAGTTTCCATGTAGCACTCGCTTTGCTCGGAATAGGAGCGTTTCGCCCAGCCGCAAGCTCCGACGTTACGTCCGTCAGGAGTGAATTCACCAGCATGAACGTCAGCGGATGCGGCTGGATGGGCGAAGCGCTCGGGAGGACGCCCTTGCGACACGATTCGAGGTACGTCAGACACTTTTGGTTCAGTTGCGTGATGAGACACATGGCCACCGTCACGCCACTTACGTTCACACCATCTTCCTCCGGGAGAGCGAATGGCCCAAGCGCCAGCATCTCTTCCGGAGACGACGCGGCAGGACGAGGCTTGGCGCTCTCCTCCGCTTTAGATTCCGAAGTGCCCTGCTCTTCACCGGCGTCCTTCGCGTCGCTCTGGCCCAGACTCACTTCAGGAGACAGCGACAGCGCAATGGCTCGAGCCATAAGAGCGTCTTCATCCGGGATCTCGTCGTGTCCCTCGTCGTCGTCTCCTCCGTCATCATCCTGACTGTCTTCGTCTTCGTCGTCATCTCCGAAGCGACTCAGCCTCGCACGCAGCTTCGCAAGAGACCCGCTGTCCGAGTCAGCGTCCAGTCCGTCGGCACCATCCGACGTCGACTTGGCGTCCGTGTCCTCCTCCGCCTCCGCCTGTCCAGTCTCTTCGCTCTTCCCGCCGCTCTCTTTCGTTGCACTAGACTTCTTCGCAGGCATACGAGGCGCTGGTTCTCCACGCAGCACCTGCAGATGCGTCGCGACGGCAAAGATATTCGCTGCTTCCTTCATCCGCTTCGGATCCTCCAGCACCCATGACAGCACCAGCTTGGACGCCAGAAGCAGTCCCTGTGTGCTGCCGTCTGCGATCGCACGCGCCACAAACCTGCTGATGTTGGCCACCGCCTCGTCGTCCGACAAAGGCTCGGCGTTAAAGTCCGGTGAGAGCATGCCGCTGCCACTCGCCTCGACAGTCTTGCCCTCTCGCCGGTCCTTGCGCTTCTTCTTTTTCTTCTTCTCTTTACTCGCCGACTGCCCCGTCACCAATGGATGACACAGCACTGCGCCGTACAGTGCCGGATCACTGTCGCGGATGCCTCGGAGCATGGGCGTGAACACCCGCGTGTCGATCTTCTCCTTCACTAGACGTCGATGGTGCAGTGCTCGTGCGCGCTGGGGGTCCGCGACCTTGTCATCCGCAGCGTTCTCCGCGTCGTCCTCGTCCCCCGTGTCCGTCTCCCGATCGTCGTCTCTCTCTTCCGCCATCTCCCTCGCCTCCCGGAACTCTCGACTGCCGCCCAGGGCAAACTCAATATCCGACTTGGCCTCCATAAAAAATCTCGTCAGCTCTTCCACGCGCTGTCGGCGCCCGGCGTCGGCGTTCAAGAGATCTTCGTGCCGATGGTGCCGCAGACTCCCTCTCGAGATACCCACCGAGTCCGACGGACTGGGCGCTGGCCTCTCCGGCTCCCGCTCGAGCGTCACGGGCTCCGGCCGGCCGACGTGCGCAAAGGCCGAGAGCGACTCGGGCGTCAAGACGTTGTCGCGGTCGCCACAGAGCGTCGAGAGCTCCGACATGAGGCGCGCGCAGCGGTGTTCAAGACTGTCTTTTTCCTGGCTTTCCTGCAATTCGTTGAGGACGCTAGCTTGCCTCGTGAGCCGCGCCTGCTTGGCGTTGGCGCCACTGCTCATTTCCTCTTTCGTGGCTTGTCTAGAAAGATATGAGCTTCGGGTGTGTACTAGAGGTGGTCGAGACAAGGAAAGAGCGTGTACTTGATTAAAGTCTAGGTCGAGTGCGAATCGAGCGGTTGATCTGAACGCCGCGTCTTCCTTCCTGCGATCCGAAAGGAGATACGTCTGCGAATCGATCCCTTCTTTTCTTGCAATCGCCAAGTGGACCAGAAGCATACAAACAGCAAGATGAAACACAAGAGCTTCAAACGCCACAAGCGACTAAAGGATCGGCCGCCGTCTCGTGAAATAAAACGCAATTCATTGAGAGTCGGAAATAATTGCGACTGAGATCGGAGAGCACTCGACTACTCTTCCGCATCCGATTGAAGCCATCTCGCTACTGAATGTAGTACAGAGCCAAGAGACTTGATAGTGCTCGGTCTTCAGTAGATCCACTGCAGACGAACGCGGAGACAGCGAGAATGTGCACAAAGTAGACAAAGGCAGGCTCTCAATATGCCTTGTAGGATGATACGCTAGACAATCCAAAGCTCTTCTGCCATGTTTGAGCTGAATAACGCTTGGGTAAATGGTGGATTTACCTCTTGTAATTATATGAATGGTAGTTGAATCAGCGAACTATGTGTTCGTTGAGAATAGCCGATTGTGTTTTGCCACTTGCCATTAGATACCTAACGGAACACCTCAATACAATTTCCCGCCAAAGAGGTGGTACAAAACAATTGATTGTTCGTCTTTGATGCAATCAGGAAGAAACCATCTTCGAGAAGACTTCAAGTCGCGTCTGGTGCTCGACATGTGCACATTTGAAAAAGGGCGCGAACGACTTGATGAATTCTTCGCTTTACTTGCGCTAGTTAGCTCTTCGCTATTATTTCGGAACAGGCGTAGTACCGTGGTGGATGAAATAATTGATCCATATTTGTGACTCGCAATGTATTATGTCCCACTAAATTGGTGAAGAACTCAATAGCGCAATTAAATCGAATGCAACTTCAACCTAAAGGGCTTCCGATGATACGCTCGACAATATTCCCGCCTAGACAAGAGGAACGAACGATGTAGGCAAATAGGAATAGAAAGATGAATAACGACGCACGCATAGGACTAACCGCCAAGGACTTGGACATCGATTCTTATTACAATTCATCCATGTTTGTTTTCATAATGCCTATAATTCCTTGCATAATGCCCAAATGTCTGCTGAAGGAACACGGCCTTAGTTCTCTCATGTCTACACATCCACTTTATCCCTAGTACTGTACTCGTAACCAGACTGCCCATACCTCACAGAGGTAGATGCACAAGAACATTTTTAGATCCTATCTTAGAGAAACGATCGCAAGAGGCGAAACTACCACTGCAATTGGAAACCACTTTCACAAGCGTACATGTCTAAGGAAGCGGAAAAGATGGCATCGGCGAACCAGACCAAAATGGCCACAGAGCAAGATGGTGTCCGCGCTAATGATGTTAACTTAGCAGAAGTGAAATCCCATCAACCCCGCCAAGAATATCATGCGCTGTGCTGCGGCAATTCCGCCAAAGACCTCGTGCTCATTCCCATGTGTCTACTGATGCTCTACGGCTTTACGGCCGGCATATTTGCCTTATGTCTACGAGCAGTGCTACGAACAGCAGACTCAGCCGCTGCTCTCTGGATGTTCTTTGCTGCGTACGCCCTCTTTATGTTCGGTCTCGTCAGTGTGCTGGCCGTGAAAGAGTACAAGAAGAGCATGCTCAAGCGCCATGAGCAGGATACCTCTCCATTTCAGTACGTTTAAGCATTTCCATGACATTCGATTCTAGTTGCTAACTCGAATGTGAACAGAGCTGCCTAGTCTAGGGTTAGAAAGCCGCATCTAGATTACCACTCTTTTCTTTAGATCTACCTCATTTTCAATAGACTACCAACCTTGTTAAACGCTACATTAACTTCGATCGAACTTTTGGTTTGTAGCAATGCTCTCAACCGACGAAGATGCTAGCTGCGAGTGTAGAGTCTCCTGAGAGCTTTGCTTCCAGGTTGCCACTCGCGATAGAAGACGTAGACATGGCCATATATGGTGACCTCTGCTTTGTCTTAGTTAACGCAATGCATGGATGCTTCTTTCGTTTGTTGGGTCGTACTACCTCCATCCAGATTAGCGATCATTGTGGCTGAACTATACAAGTTATGTAGAGCTCGCACAACAGTAGCTTTGAAGCTGTCAAGTCCATGAAACATTATCGCTTTATCGAATGGGTATCTACTTAAAGTCCAAAGGTCAACGGACATCCGCATAACTCTGAATTCCTTCCTCTACAGCGACACTTAATGTGACTGCCGCACTACGATTACTGCATGAACACTCATATGCCATGTTGTAAATTGATGCAGCGGATAGGATGTTCGCAGTGCTTTGCATCCGAAATTTCCACTCTCCTTGTCAGAAATGTTCGTCAGCGCGATGTGTCTATTCCATAGCATTCATCGCGTGGAGTGGCGTCCAATGGAAGATTATAGTAGATCGACTGAGATTGCCGCGTCGATGAGCCGTTCGCAGATCGCTCGACTATTATAAATGCACCGTATTCACGCACTACTTCCTTATATCGACTTGTATCAACCAAGGCATTACACATTGTCCTTCCTCAAACCGGGTTTCTAGCTTCCTACTCCTGCCCACTTCGATCCGACACTGCATTTATGTGTTCATCACTTTCAGAAAAAGGACTAGATAGACTTGGAAGACATCAACAGCTAGTCCAGACCCAAATATAGCTTGGGCGAATGTCAGGCAGTGGAAACAAAAGATCTTGATGACTGAGTTTCTACTTGTATTATTTTTTATCCTTTTCTTCTTCTCCACAATGCGTCGGCCAAGACAACGTTCAAATGCCACTTGGATATCCGTGTGCTATATCGATCGACAGTGTGAGTTACTCAGTATTTCATGGAAGCCACATTCGGCGACACATGCAGATCCTAGTGGTGAGATTTTAGCATCTACATATGCCCTGTGTCTTCAACTTGATCATGGTGGATGCCAAAGCTGTCACTGAAGCCATGTAAAAGCCAGCACGGTGCCAAGTAGTTCCTTCAATTGGATGCAGTAACCAAGTCAATCAAGACGCATCAGAACGCAGAGTGAAACAATCGCAAGAGCTCCGCCGTACCGCAAAGTAAAGTTCGTTGGATCGTGTGCTCATCTTATCTTTCAGGAAGGAGTTCTCCATCATCCCAAACTACCTTTGAACTCTTCGAAACCTTCACTTTCACTTTTGCTCTCGCCAGCCCACTGATAGTGCCATGATCCTCGAAAAGGCACTCGTGCTCGCGATACTCTCCCTTGGAACGGTTGCTGGAAACTTAGACACGAGTTCAGAAGATGGTGTTGCCACACTCGGTACTCCACCACCGAGCCTCATCCCACCAACCGACGGGCTGCGCAACCTGGTGCCTCCCCGCTTCGTTTCCAGTTCCATCTCCAATCGTTCTATTCCGACCAACAAGTGGTGGGCGAATATGATCGGCTATGACACAAACGATACGATACAGCCAGTATGGAGCGACCCATACACCATTCAGGTCGTGAATACCAAGCCACCGTACGGCTTCGCCGCTATGTATGGGTTTGCAAGACGTATCATGGGTGGAAGCACCGGTAATTGCGGTGCTGTCAGGTACTACGATCACGATATTGTACACGACGTGACATTGACTGCTTCCGAGATCACATCCAACCCCGATGTGAACGTCGTCGACTGGACGGACCACGGAGCTACTGTTCAGATGACGTCTGGCAGTCGGACGTTGGAGACGTACCTCGTGACCGGCATGCCGTACGTTACTACC